>OMLB01015793.1:106748-119177 GCA_900302555.1 Myripristis jacobus | reverse complement strand
GGTTGTCACTTCATGTCATGTCATAACTATTGTGTTCATGTGCACCTGTCCCATCATGCCATGTGCACCTTTTTCATTTGTCATGTACAGGAATAGACACAAATAATTTGCCTTATTAAATTGCATCTGGTCTGCAGCTGCACACACACACACACACACACACAAACACACACACACAGGCATACACATTATTGCTACTCATGTACATCAACATACACCACTAAAGAGATATGCGCTTTGATAAGAATATAAAGTGAGCCCCTCTTGAAGGCCCTTCACAGCTCCCTTCTCAACACATGGAAAATTCTGCCGGCACATCATACACCAACACCTGACACAGATATAGCCTGCAGCGGGTACACGGCGCTGACCTCAACCCGTCTTTCATCCCTCGCTCCCAGACATGCACTGCCGCTGTTTACCTCCCTGCTCAATGTGGTGTGTGCCTACGACCCAGTGGGGTATGGCATCCCGTACAACCACCTGCTGTTGTCCGACTACCGGGAGCAGCTGGTGGAGCAGGCTGTCCAGATCCTTATCGTCACCCTGGAGCATGAGTCCGGGTCGGCGGCCAGCACAGCCCTGCAGGCACTGGACCCCTCCGCATCCCCCGCAGCCATGGAGGACCAGGAGGTAAGAGGGCAAATTAGCATGAGCTGGTCATGGGTTGTAATCATCTGAATCTTTTATAATGATAACAAACAGAGGACTTTTGAAAGCATAATGCTGATCATATAAAAACAAAGAAAATGTAATGTTTTTCAGTAATGACAATTTAAACTTTTTTTTTTTTTAGGCTGCTGGACCTGATAATCTTTTTGTCAATTACTTGTCCAGGATACACAGAGAAGAGGTAAGCCATGCTATGTAAAAGCTGGTATCTGTGTACAATAATTGTTTGATAGACGCCTAATGTTTGCATCTTCTCTGTCTCTCAGGACTTTAACTTCATCCTGAAAGGCCTGTCGAGGCTGCTCAATAATCCCCTGATCCAGACCTACCTGCCCCACTCTACCAAGAAGATCCAGTTCCACCAGGAGCTGCTGATTCTCTTCTGGAAACTCTGTGACTTTAACAAGGTGTGGTAGAGATCGAGTTTCCTAACACCTTCTGTGAGCTGCCCTGATGTTTTAAAATAGACAAACCTACTCTGTTACCACACAGGCAAAGAGGGGCTCTTTGGACTGGAATAATATGACTCAACGAATCCAGTGATGTGCAAAAAGTAAAAACTGGACAAGCAGCATGAAGAAACCACTGCAGCTCTTGAACTATTCTTTTGTCCTGCAAATATAGATTATTTCAACCATATTTTAAGTGTTCTTTATAATGCCAAAAAAAAGTCTAAAGAAGTTATTGTCCTATACAGAGCTATTTTATGTTAAGAGTGTATAAAATAGAAAACCCAGTTTCCCCAAGAAGATTATCTGAGGCTGCTCCTACGTGTTAACCCACAAATACACATGCATAATGATGAATAGCTGTTTAATGGTATAAGATGAATCTTAATGAATACCCGTAGGTCCTTTCTTATATATGTCAAACAAGCCTTGTGCTGCTAGTTATTCCAAATAATATAATGTCTTAATGTGATACTGTACATCACCTGCAAGCATACAGTCTATCATACAGTCTTTAACCATGAATATGCAAACTCAGGTTTTCTGGTCATAGAATAGTGACATGCATAGCAAAACATTGCTCCTCTGAAAACATTCGGAGAAAATCATGCAGTTCTTTATGTGACAGAGTGAAATCCAGACATTTAAAAACAGAGATGTTACGTGCCAAACGGCGAAGTGCCTTATTTGCCTTGTTCAGCTGTAATAAGCCAAGGGATGTTTAATGAGGATCTGATCATGTTGTGTGTTTGTATGCTCAGAAATTCCTGTTCTTTGTGCTGAAGAGCAGTGATGTGTTAGACATCCTGGTTCCCATCCTCTTCTACCTGAATGACGCCAGGGCAGATCAGGGTGAGTCACTGTGTTCTCCACCTTCACCCTGTGAGTTTACCTGTGTGGGGGAGTGAGTGAAAAGGGGATGCCCCATGCTGACATATCCACCTTTTCATTTGTGTGTGTTTGTAGCTCGTGTGGGCCTCATGCACATCGGTGTGTTCATCCTCCTGCTGTTAAGCGGAGAGAGGAACTTCGGCGTTCGTCTGAACAAGCCTTATATCCTCCGTGTTCCCATGGACATCCCCGTTTTCACCGGCACGCATGCCGACCTGCTCATAGTAGTAAGTAGATGGGATGGAAGCTCTCAATATGAGTGATAACTGAAACATGATATGCTGTGTGACACCGTTTTGATTGAGATTATTGAGATTAAGCGCTCATTGTTGTGGTGCTTCTGCACTGCTCTGCCCAGAGATGTCCTGTCAGCGTCTTTTTCATCTGATTTTCTGGTGATGGAGTCTCTGTAGGTGGCGCTCTTTTCTCTGCCTGCTCAGTCATGGTCTTCTTGTATTTAATCCAAACCTGCACTGCTGCTGCCAGAAGCCTAAAACACCTCACTTCTCTGTGTGCCAGAGGATTTTTAGCACCAGGGTTTTAGAACAGCAATCACTCAATCAGCAATGTAAAGAATAGCAAGACTGACATTTATTTATATAAAAATGTCAGACATTATTACTCTAAAAGCTGAAATGATATTCGTTATGACCATAAAATACAAAACTCAATTATCCTTGAGTGAAAAAAGCATCAATCAGTTACGTGATGAAACTCAAGACCATGACCTTTCAGCTGCGTAGGCACTCTTTCAATGACGGTTTTTAATGATGTTAAAGAATATTATGCAATCTTTAATTAAATGCTCTAAAATGTAAATGAAAATATGATTCTTGGTTTGCTGCAGTGTTGCAGGTTTTTTCAGTATTTTCCCCACCCCTCATATTTTGTGGCATTTTCTGAATGATTACTACATAAAAGTAGAGCTCTCATTAGAAATATTTCCCTTATGTGTTCCTGATCAGGTCTTCCACAAGATCATCTCAAATGGTCACCAGCGCCTGCAGCCCCTTTATGACTGCCTGCTCACAATAATAGTGAATGGTGAGTATCACTGAAATGCTTAAATACCGCTCCCTGTTGGCTAATTAAGAGAACTGCAGGGTATTTATTTGACCAAAAATCCTGCATGCCATCCTGTGCCTCCTTTTCTGCACTTTATTGTATCAGTATGGATCATTATCAAGCCAGGCTGGCTGTTTGACACTGTGGAGTTTTGACTCACTCTTTTGTCCTCCTTAGTGTCGCCTTATCTGAAGAGCCTGTCCATGGTGGCGGCCAACAAACTGCTCCACCTGCTGGAAGCCTTCTCCACCTCCCTGTTCCTCTTCTCCTCCTGCCAGAATCACCACCTGGTCTTCTTCCTGCTTGAGGTCTTCAACAACATCATCCAGTATCAGTTCGATGGTGAGAACATAGACGGTGAACTCGATGATGTTGACTCTGCATAGGGGAACTGTCAGTTGATAATGTAACATGTACTGATCATAGTTGATTGAGCCTTTGAGACTTGATCAGTTTGAGTTTGCAGCAAAGTGCGATTAAAAACTATAGAAGGCGTAATGACAATAGCACAATAGTGCATTAAATATTACAATAAAAATCAATCAAAATATTTAAAATAGGCCTATACATCCATAAAAAGTCTAAATCCAATAAAGGTCCATGCAATAAGTAGGGATGAACAGCATTCAGATACATATAAGGTGTGAGCAAAACAGAAATATGCATGTACCACAACTTGCAAATTTCTGTGAATTTGCACATTGTGACAATTGGAAAACTCACCTGATCACATGAATGTTACATGAATTAACTTAGAAAATTAAGAATTTATCAATTGGAAAGGATTGGAAGATATTTTTATAGCCATAAGGGCTTACATAATTACAAATGTAGAGAGCTTTCAGATGATCTTCTTAGGCAACCATAATGGAGATCCTCAGCTTTTAGGTAACATTGTGTTTAAGACCCAAGACAGTTTACAAATCCACCTTATCAGACTTTCTTAAAATGTTACTGAATGGTCCTATACCCACACTACCATTATATCTTTTTCAGATATCTATCTTTTGCTGCCTGATGGTTTTACATTTAGCCTTTATATGCACACAGATAATTCTCTTAATGGTGTCGGCTGTAATTGTTAGGAGATAAGCAACTTTATGAACTGCAAGGCCTGTGTATCCCATGCTTTTTGCAGGGAACTATAACTTGGTGTACGCCATCATCCGTAAGCGCAACATCTTCCACCAGCTGGCCAACCAGCCCTCTGACATAGCATCGATTCAGAAAGCCCTGCAGAAGAGAAAGAAACCTGCGACTGGCATCTCTAGGACCAACTCGACAGAGACCGTGTCCATGGAGGGCTCCAGACCAGCTGCAGCCGCTGAGCCAGGCACGCTCAAGGCAAGCCTGGAGGCCACTCCAGGTGCTAACCTGCACAACTCCATGCACCAAACATTTCACGATCAAGAGCGCTGTCTTTATATTCTCAAGATATGTTTCTCAGCTAATCAGTGCACATTATGTTTTAGGGATTGACAAGTTGACCGAGAAGTCCCAGCTAAGTGAAGATGGTACCATGATTGCTGTTCCACATTCACACACTCCTCAGACGACTGGTGACAACAGAGCCAGCGACACAGAGTCCAACTCCGAGAGAGACCATGAGGTACAGCCTCTGGTCACCGATGCTCGTAGTCTGCTTTTGATGATGTATTTTTTTTAAGAAACTGACAACCCATGCTTCCTATTTTCCTGTCAGGTTTTCTCCACAGAGTCAGAATCAACACAAAGTCGGTTGTCAAGTGTCTCATCAGCAGTAACAGCCTGGAGCCCCACTCCAGAATGGGTATGAAGCCATTTATATACCTAACTTCTGATCGGTCTTTTTTTGCTATAGCGAAGGCACATTTGCAAAAAGAAAAAATTCTTAAAATAAGTCTTGTGCTGTCTTCCACCATGCTGTGTGTGTGTGTTTCCAGGTGCTGTCATGGAAGACGAAACTTCCTCTACAGACCATCATGAGGTTGTTACAAGTGTTAGTTCCCCAGGTGGAGAAAATCTGCATCGACAAGTAAGAAATTACATGACTGTGACTGTTCCTCAGAAAGAAACTGTGATGTCTTTGTCTTTGTCTTTTCTGTTGGTGGAGATTTAAAGCTTTCATGAGCTGGGTTGGTTTCAGTTGAATCACTATTGTGTTATATCAGTCAGTGAATGATCAAAATGTGAAAATGTTGTAGATCATAACTTCAGTAATCAGGATTCCATTCATTTGTTAAACATAATATGTTTTCAAATAGATTGTTTCTGTTTAGATATGTTTATTTCATTTTACTCTATTTTAACTTTTAGCTTTTGGCTTTGTACAACACTTTGGTCAGCTGTAGCTGTTTTTAAATGTGCTCTATAAATAAACTTGACTTGACTTGACTTCTCATGTTTTCCTCAGGGGTTTGACAGATGAGTCAGAAATCCTGAAGTTCCTTCAGCATGGCACGCTCGTGGGCCTTCTACCAGTCCCACATCCCATCCTCATCAGGAAGTACCAAGCCAACTCTGGCACAGCCATCTGGTTCCGCACTTACATGTGGGGAGTCATCTACTTACGGTGAGCAAACTGGAAAAGGCAGAATTGCAGAGCTAATCTGTTCACAATGGATAATACACTGAAACAGTGTAATTGAATATGACAGGCATCAATATTCAGTGAAGTAGGCCAGTGGATTAGCTTCTGAGAGCAAACACAATTTGTGTCAGCTAGTCTCAAACGGTATTTGATAGTAGCTTGCCAGGCCTCATGCGGTGAGCTGCTTTTTGCTGTCACGGTTTGAGTTTTAACAATGGCTTGGTTTTCTGTTGGACTCTTGTTGCCATAGCAATGTGGATCCTCCAATCTGGTACGACACGGATGTGAGACTCTTTGAGATTCAGAGGATTTAGAGGTGTTGAAGATGCCCCGCCTAATCCTGACTCGCTTTTATCTTCTGGATGCGACTCCCTTCAAACCCTCAGCAACAGGATCTACCGCTCTGCTCTCCTTGTACCTGAGTTGTGATCTGTGTCGAGGCTTGGGAGGAAGATTTCACATCTGGTCATCCTTTTTAAACACAACAAGCACTGACAATCTCTCTTTTTTTTCTTGCCAAACTCCAAGGTTGAGAGAACAGAACAGAGTGAAGTGTCAGATCAATTGCAAATCAATGTGCAATCTGTTATTAAAGCTGTGTAATGAGTGCAGTAACGATGAAGCCAAATGGTCCTTAAACCTTTCATTTATATAATTGAGACATGTGACATTTATTGAACAGTAATATATCAGTTTTGCCAAAAAATGTTTGCTTTAGTGTTCATATCTTTGAAGCTCCTTGTCATGTACAAGCTGCTTGAAATAACTGACAGCATACACTGGACTAAAGAAGCTTTTCATGATTGTGCTGAAAGGAAACTTGACATAACGTGATAAGACACTAAGACCTCTGTGAAAAGGAGAAATCCTCCATGACAGAAAACAGCTTCAAGATGTGAATAAGATGTGTTGTGCACGTATTGAAAATGTCTGGAAACATTTTGAGCTCAGACAAGTATTTCTTGTAAAGAGAAATAAAGTATTTTCTTGAAATATACAACAAACATGAATTATGTCCAATCTATGTTTTTATTTCATTTTACATTACAATATGTGATAAATTGAACATTTTGTCAGTCTTGGCACCCCAGACTTCCATCAGATCGTGGATTTGTATAAACAAGTGCATCAAGTAGTTTCACAGTCAGTTGAAGTGCTAAACTCTTTAGGCAGAGATCAGCAGCTCCATCAGGGCTCCCACAGAGTGCATCCTGTAGAAGACTCCCAGAGGCTGGCCCAGGTTGACCAGGACGAACCACGTGCTGAAGCCAAAGAACTGTTTCCCCAAGCCGTTCTCAAACTGAGGATGAGCCCCGAACGCAGGGATGATCCACAGCTGGAAGAAAAGGGAACATGTGTATATAACATATAGTAAAAAAAAAACTGCCCTTAAATGATGAAACAATCTGCAGATAGGAGTAATTTCAGCACCATGACATTCGAAAGGATGAGGAAAGCGCAGATTTCTTGTATTGCTCTCTTGGTCCAGGACTTTTTCTCGTTGCCTCCTTGGACAACAGGTGGCGCTGACACATTTTTCTCCAACAGTGAGGTGTCTGTCTTCCCCTCCTCATGTGCAGGGACTGCAATGTTTTTCTTGGGCTGTGGGACAGTTTAGGACAGTGGCACCAGCAATTCACGACTACACTGTATAATTTAAAGGTGCAGTATGCAGAATTGCAGAGGATTGATTTAAGTGAAATCTTTAGACTCAGCTGACAAAAAATGTGGAATATGTACATAATCAATGAGTTGTCCGATGATAATCATATACATTCAACAATCAAACTGCGTGCTATTCCATGTTTATTGTCAGCTGAGTCTAAAAGGTTTCCACAAGGCCAAATAAAACCAAGCTGTGCTTGCCTTGAATATGCTGCTCCTTTGCCTTTGTTTCATCTTGAGAAGACTTGGATGCCTGTGGAGGCCCTCGATAATGAAGATGTTCTGGAGCATTAATTCCAGCAAGCTGAGGAGGGAGTAGGAGAGGTCGAGGCCGCCCAAGGGCCCACTAGTCCCCACAGACAGGGCCGCCACCAGGGAGAAGTAGGACAGGGCTAGCTGGCCCAGGGCGGCCCCCACCAGGAGGATCACATCCAGGCTCCGGGTGGGGTTGTGTCCCCGCTCCTCTGCTCTCCTCTCCAGCTTGTGGACCAGCATGCCAGCCAGGCAGCAGAGAGACATGATGGGCATAACGGCTAAATGGAATCCATAAAATATGAGGAAGGCGGTGAGGCGACGCTGCCGCTGACTCACCCAGACCTGATAGAGGATGAAGACCGTCACTCCTGCTGTGAGGACCAAGCCGCCGAGCAGAGGGCCAAACAGGATCCCCCCTTGGTGAACAATGCGTAGGGTCAGCTTTTGAGCGACGTGTTGATGAGCACTGGGGCTCATCCTGCGGCCCACGTTCTTCCACATCACGTACAGCATGCAGCCTGCCATCAGGTAGTACTCGATGTTGAAGGGATAAAGAACCTCGTAGCCTTTCCTGAAGATGAGGCAGGCTGCACTTGATGTGCACTGACATAAGGTTGAGTTGCTCATTCCTGGGGGCAGACATAGATGATACTGTGTAAGGGATAATCAATAATAGGTGTGTGTCAAACATGGAACACACACCTACGAGTTGATTTTCCTGCTTGTACCATGGTCATTTGTCAACAATATATAGGAAAGAGCAGGAAAGAATACCAAACATTTCGGTGTGTTTTCCTTCCCGCTCATTAGCTTATCAAGTTGATAGCTCAGCTGTGCTGCTGCAGCTGATAATGAGTAAGCTGTGACAGCTGTACTTTTTAATGTTGCTATGGTTACAAGTTGGGTAGCAGATGAATTCAGAACGGTGATAAAACTTGAGCCGAAGTACATGTGCAATATATGGTTTTAATGCACACCTGCCAGCCAATCAGAAGAATATTCACCCAGACCATGGTATAATAATATTTACTTTAACTAAAAACATTCTGAAAGATATATGTTAGACTTTAATTTATAGTCATGTTACCTATTGCCATACAATGTGGGGCAATGCTGAAACATATGGAAACAGTATGTTGTGCTTAACAAGGCAGCAATTGTTTTCCAATGCAAATTTTCAAACTAATGCAAAATAAACATCCAGTCAATGCAAGGAATAGAAACAAAAATGATAATGCATTACCAAGAATAAAAACTGAAATGGGATGCAGATGGACCTTCATCTACAGGACTATTAAACCTGGAATTCATTACCACAATGTGCTTAATATAATAATACACGTAAAGAATCAGTTCAGTAGTTGGATTTTTAATCACAAACTGTATCTAGCTTCATCACAGAATTGCATTTTAGCATGTATTGTATGCACATGTGTAGGATGTATATGCATACATTGTATATGTGTATGTCTGTGCATGTGTGCATGCATGTGCTACATTGTGTAGTGGTGTTTTTACTGTGTTCTTTTACATTTAAATTGACTTTAATATTGACTCTTAGAGATTAACCTTGGAGCTACAAGAGATCCAAGTAAAAGGTATAATTTCCCTTAATTATACAAATCTGTTACTTTAATTTTTAGTTATTGTATTCAGTACCTCCTGCTGAATCAGAATTCTCATCGCTTTCAGAAAAATTTGAGTTGCTGAAATCCATCCTTTCTTCCTTCTCTAATTCGATTTCTTGATGGATGGTGTCCTCTGTCACTGCGTTCAGCCACAGCAGCAGGTCTGCAGAGAGGGTCAGCATGAGCCCAGACCTGGATGAGTTCACACATGCAAATGTAAATACACATAAAATCACACATGCAGATATAAAGAGAAGAAAAAACAAGTGAATGCAAATATTTTCTGTAGAATGCATATGAAACTAGCAATGGCAACTATGGATGTCCTGCACCTGGTGATTATCTTGTGCCGGTGAATGCAGTCTTTGGAATGAGCCCACAGTAAATATGTCTACAAAAGAGCAATTATTCACTCAGGGGATGCATGGACAAAATGAGGCAAAAAAACAGGAAGAAATATGTAAATATGTTTCATTAAAAGCAAATAAGGTTAAAAAAAAAAGAATAAAGAAGTGCAAAATGTAATTAATAAGTGTTACCTGTAGCCCTAGAAAGGGCGCCTCGATGAATGGGGAGAAAACTTTAGCAGCGGCCTTACACTCCCTCATAGTGATGAAGTAACCACTCTTGAAGATATACAGCAGCAGACTGAACGTTGCAAAAAGCATGAGGACCACTGAGATAAAGGAAGAAAATAACAAAACACATTTTTCTGTAATTAGAGTGTCCAACAATAAATATCCTGTGCAATAATATATTACTTCTATTCTTTATCTGTGCTGTGTCACATTCTTTACAATGATAACACACAAGAGCTTACAGATAGGAAAAAATCCCTACAAGATGGTTTTGCTGCTGGAAATAAGCTACAAGGAGGTCGTTTTACTTTTCTCTTTCTCTAGTATTATTTTATTTTTCACTTTACAGAACTGTAAAACATACAAGAGCTATTTTTACTAAATAAGTAAAAATGAATAAAAACAGTAGAGACATTTTACACTACTTACATAAGAGACATCTGAAGCAAAGATCTGCTATATCAGGTTTGAGTCTGTGAAGTCTTTGGGGAGTAAGATAGAGTTGGGTAAGTCTAAATCTAGATTTGAGCATGGTACATAGAGAGTCCTTACACAAATCTGACCAGAGCTCGACACGAATTTTAGGTTTTCACTTGGACTCCCATTTCTCTTTGGGTAGTTTCACTTTTAACAATGAATTGCACTGTGTAGGCATTAAGAGCTTCATCTTATCTAGGAGAAGTGAAAGTCAAGAGGAACTACTGTTTAAAGGAAAAACCTTTTGAATCTACTGTTTAGAAACTCAATTTCTGTTCTATATAGTGTATATATATATATATTTTTTTTTATTGAAGTATAAGGGTATTAATGCATATTTTAATGTGTGCATATAAAGGTGACATATGTTTGGATTACATCTTTCTTTATGAAGCTTTTTCTTTAAATATGTAGTATTTTTTCCTTATCTGTAGCCACTTTGCCACTATCAGCACCTCACTAGAACCACAGTGTGCATTTATCTTTCTTTTAATGCACAAGAGCTCACCTGTGACGGTGATTCCTCCAGCATGGTGGTCTTTATGCGGGGAAATCCCTGGCTGTTTCCTGGCCCACAGTAGGTACCACATCATCCAGGCCATGCTGCAGCCCATCAGCAGCAGCATGAAGATTTGGGGCTCCTGGTGCTTCAGGCCCACGGGGTTAAAAGCCTGGCCAGCCACCAGTGCAGCGCCCAGCAGCACCACGTTGAGGCCCAGCAGCCCAGAGAGCAGACGTCGCCCACTTGGGACCCACACCTGCAGCGGATCCAGCTCTAGGTCCTGCATCTGATGGTCAGAGCTCTCCTGGTTCCTCAGGTCATCCCTGGAGCGACTTCCGGGTGTCGCCCAGGAGGAATCCAGCTCTGAGACTTCAGTTTTGGAATCTGGATTCATAGTCCCTTGGAGAATTGTCTGTCACCTGCTCAGTCTGACTTGGTTGGCCTTACTTTTTTGCTCTTTTGTTGAGGCACTCTCTCATGTGAATCCTCATAATTTGAATGAGAAATACAGTGGTGGTATGTGGTGGCAGTTTAAGGCATGTGAAGGCATGTATTCACAGAGCCGTTTGAATTATGGTCTACCTCTTGATCTGCCCTCCCTCACACTACACAGGTGTAGGTGTGGTCTTGATCCCATGCATAGTTCAAGTTAATTCTGACACACCTTTCATAGCACAAGTCTCAGGTATCTTGTTTACTTTTCATGTTGACCTTTGTGTTGTTTGCACAGTTTTCTGTTGGTGAGCAGTCATCAGTGCACCATGGCTTTCAACTAACTCAGAGGAGTTTCGGTGTATTATGTCTACTCTAATGCTCCGACTGGGTTTGAAAGGTGGTTGAACTAAAATCAGTGCAGTCATTTTACTATGAGGAGCTTATTCAGCCTGGGCTCTGTGTCACTCGTTGTCACTGTTTGAGTACAGTCTGCACCAGACACCGACGTCAGTACATGTGTTCTTATCACTACAACGCCTCATGCAGCAGCTCACAGTTCACTCAAAATTGATAGCTAATGATAACATAGCTACTGGGATGACATATGTGTTTAGTTTTAGGGTTCATTCAGAGATAAATTGTGAAGGGTGCAATAAATGCACTCTTGGCTGCAAGAGATGTCACTACAGGCTATAAATGTGGACCACTTACTGAAATTGATGAATACATTCAAATGAATAATATGCTCCAGTTTATTGAACCCATACTCTTTAATGGGACACTGGTGGTACTGTGCTCTATTCTATTCTATTCTATTCTATTCTATTCTATTCTATTCTATTTTATTGCACTGTCCTTAGGGATGGGCAATATATAAAAATTATATTGATTTGATTTGAGACATTGCAGTAAAGTGATTTTCTGAATTTATTCTAGCTGTTCTAATATTTGTCTCTATCTGCATGGTCAAATCCAAATTATGAATGACTGTTAATTAAAAACCTTGTAAGTACATATCTTATGAAAGCACCGGTAGTCATCCCTGCAATATTGTTACAATATCGATATTCAGTCAAAAATATTATGTGATTTTTGTCCTATATCGCCCAGCCCTAAGTGTACTCCTCCATTCTATTTTATTCTATCGCACTGTACTTCTCTATTCTATTCTGCTGTACTTTCTCTTATAATCTATTCTATTCAGGTGGGTTTGGATTGGATGAAACCCCTCCCTCCTGAAAGG
>OMLB01015793.1:43877-106722 GCA_900302555.1 Myripristis jacobus | reverse complement strand
CCAGCAGCCCTCGTGTTGGTTCCCTGGCAACCAGGCAAGCCACTCTGCCTGCCGCCTGCCTCTCCAGGCCGTCCGCCCGTCCGGACACGCTGCGTCCTGGACACCTGGGCCTAACTGACGCGGCAGACCCTCCATGTCCTCTATGGCACGGGACAGAGAGTGAACCAGGCTCCGGAAGCCGCGGGCACAATGAACGACCGGTACCACCGGGCGGCCCGGGACGGCTACCTGGACGTGCTGAAGGAGGCCACACGGAAGGACCTGAACGCACCGGATGAGGATGGGATGACACCGACCTTATGGGCCGCTTACCACGGTAACCTGGAGGCGCTCCGGCTCGTAGTAGGGAGAGGGTGAGTTCACAATTTAGTTTCACCTGCAGCCTGCAAGTGTCACTTTTATGCAACCGAGTCTCACCTGTAACATTAAAATGCAAAATGACCCATCTCGTTATTTAACCCGGTGTTGTGTCTTAAAATATTATTTATGTTCATTAAAACAAGTGAAAAAATGTGCCAGTGAGGGTGTGATCATTTAACCCCTCCAATTCAAATAAACCCGATTCAGGAACCCTCTTGAGACAAAGTGACTAGTGGAGTGATCTGCTTTATTCTGCCTTGTATGAAGACTTTGACATTTGGCACATCTGAAAATTTCTGTACTTAAGTTATAAATTAATTGATTTGCCTCACTTCACTGGTATTTTTTAGAAATATTTTAAGCACATTAACAGAGGTGTGATTTGTTTTGATGGGTATTTTTCTGCAGTGTGTCTAGGCAGAGAAGACAAGAGGGACCCGTGTTACCAAACAAAACATGTGGTAACTTTTCTCTGGGTACCTCCAGTTTTATAATTCAGGGGGAAATGAAAGAATTACAATTTATGTTAATATAGAATATTGTAACCCTCCCTCTCTGGTCTACAGCCTCCACTGCCCTCTAATCACTGCTGCTAGGAGATGGACTTTGTGCATTTTAACAGCCTAATTAAAGAGAAAGGTCACTTGCAGCAGGATAGAACACTTAAATATGTTGCATGTACCCACTGCCCACAGCCACATACCCACCCACCACACAAATACACACAGACTGAAAGAGTAGAATAAGAGAGTAGAGTAGAAAAAGATGAATGATAACTTCATGTTTAGTCTGGCATATATGACAAAGCCTGATCCATTACATAACAGCAGCCCTGCAGGTAATACTCTAAATCTGATTCAGTTACCATACAGGAGGCTATTTTACACAGATCACTTACTAAAAGGGCACCACTCCTTTATCTACACTATAAGCTCACAAGTGGCTCCTGACCGATACCATCTCTGCTTTTTGGCTTCACTCTAAACAGCACAAGCTTAAGACTCTCATTCACACACACATCCCTTAATCAGTGAGGCCTACTCTATATATCATAATGTAAGAGAGCCTGTGATAAGTATCTCTAGGGGAAAAAAATTGAGATAATTAAAAGACGGTTAGGAGTAAGTCTATATTCTGCACAGCTATGTTATCAGATAGAAGCCAGTGTCTTTTGTTTAAGGTTTAGGTGCAAGACAAAGCAGTCATTGAGACAGCAAAGTATTTACTACCTATTTAAAAGGCTCTGTGTGGCAGCTTAGTGTAGTCACTGAGATGTGGAGGCTAGTGTATGTCATTTTCCCTGTGACGGGTTTATAAGGCATGCAATATAGTGAGACTGATGCTGGAAAGTAACAGCAGAGTAGGGTTGTAAACACAGGAAAGGTCACTGTGATGTATAGGGCATCATCTTCTGCAAATGCTCCCTGGAGGATACAATAAAGAGCGGACATGACTCTAGCAAAGATGACTACAGCTGTACTCAAGATGATGTTCATGGCAAACGGTGGATTAAAGAAAAAATTAAGACAACTTTTTGAGTAATGTCACAGAAAAATACGGTCCGTATTTATTATTTCCTAGGCCGCTTTTGTTTTTATCCGAGGCGCTATACTGATTTGTTATTTATCAGGCATGTACACATGACAGACTGGGTGACAGTTGTGTCTGACTCAGAGCTGCTAGTGGAACTGAAGATAGTCAAGTTACTGTTTGGGATTATCAGGTGTGATTCTTCCTTCGCAGTACTACAGTGATGTATTTCTTGGCTGTTTCTTTGCAACATGATATGCTTAATTGACCTTTCAGCAGACACTCTTAGGAGATGAAAAGCATGAATTTAATCCTAACAAGTATTTTTGTTGTTTTGTAATCTGCAGTATCAAATGTTAGACAAACTTATTGTTTAATGTCCATGTGTGACATTGCTGACAGGAAGCTAAAATCAGGGTTCAAGACGATAAAGGTGCTGACCCTGCGGTGTGTGGTCACAGTGTCTCTGGGTGTCTGCGAAAAAAGACTCGGTGTGTCGAATAAATAATGCAAAGCCACCCCTGTCATGTTTAACCTGCAGCATTTCAATTATTGATCAGTCCTCAGACAAAGCCTAGCCATGTGGTTGGAGGGAAGACAGGAAGAGGAGGGACTTCGGAGAAGTGTTGCTTCTCCTCCAAACACACTCCCCACCCACTACACTCTGCACTGTGTGTTGTATGTAATGAAAACATGCTACATGACAGTTTTAACATACAGCACTGAAACAATTCTGAAGGGCCAAATGTCAATGTGGGTCCAACATTACATTGTTGTTATTTCTCAATTGAATGGTTACATGGGGAAGTTTTTTTTTTTTTTGTAGGAATATTGGGGACTGTATTTTGTTCATATTGACACAAAGATTTGTAAAGCACTATGTAATACCATTCACCAGTCATTTTCATTATACAGATGTTGGAGAAAAGACTGTCTACTATGTTGTGGTGAAGTCAGTGCACTGAAACAGCTGGTGTGAACCTTCATGCATTAATTCATTCGTTGAGATAAAGCAGCTAACATTACTGCCAGTTGGATTTGGTGGAAAAAAGACTCCAAGTTCCCTCCTGATGCCGCTGTCATTGTTTTGCTCCAAGCCACAGAGTAGAAATTGAAGTCTAGTGTACCTCCTGATGCCACTTCCATTGTTTTGCTCCTAGTCACAGACTAGTAATGGAAAACTAGTGTACTTGTGTTGTATTTTAAACTACACAAATGTCATATCTAACTCAAATAATAATGTGCTATTGATTACAAATGCATCTCTGTCCAGAAATTGAAGGGTCTGTCTTGTAAGAGGAGGAGATGAAATGACATAATTGTAGGTCATATGGATGTGTCAACTTACTTCCTACATTTAGTCTAATGTGTAAGGGGATAAGCAAAGGTAAGGCTCAGTTTCCTAGTAAACCCGAGGATTCAGAGCTTTGGCCATTATCAGGTGACAGAATAATGGGGCTAAAATGCTAAGCCTTTGCTGGACATCTTCAAGAAACATGTCAGCTGCTGTCTGCGAGAGAGGGGATTAGGAAGTGAGTTTCCAGGCTAAATCCATACAGAAAAAAAGCTATTAATGGGGTACATCTATCAGTCAGAATTAAAAAGTTCAAGAAATTTCAGGTCAGAGAATGGTGATATGATGTTGCCATAGTTTCATAATGGAGACAACTTTTTTATGTGCAGTCCACCTGCATGTTATTGCCGTTTGTATGGCGATTTTGAGAAGATTAAAGGTTGCTACAAAATATGTCAGAGATGTTGAGAAACTGAAGATCATATGTGTTAAAACTTGAAAAAGAAACTGGTAAAGTCTTTACATTGGAGTCATAAAACAGGGTAAACATAGTGTTAATTAAGAAAATGTTAATGGCCAATGGTTATAAAACCTTGAATTTTTGCAAATGATAAGTAAGAGAGAATGAAGCTGCTGACCCAAGATTTTTGAACATAACTGTTGTTATGGTAGAATATTTTTAGCAGATTTTGAGAGAGAATTGTTTGGTGTCAGATTTGAGGGTCCTGAAGTATGTGGCGAAAGATAATATATGTTTGATAGAAGCGTTTGAATGTTTCATGTGAATCAGTTAATTTATAATACATATGGTTTCAATTATGGTTCTGCATGTTTTTTTAATCCCCTGCTGTCTCTCCCAGAGGTGACCCGGACAAGTGTGATATCTGGGGGAACACACCACTTCACCTGGCAGCTGCCAATGGCCACCACAACTGCCTGTCCTTCCTGGTGGCTTTCGGTGCCAACGTGTGGTGTCTGGACAACGACTACCACACACCACTGGACATGGCCGCCACCAAGGGCCACATGGACTGTGTTCGTTACCTGGACTCCATCGCTGCCAAGCAGATCACCCTCAACCCAAAGCTGGTCAGCAAACTCAAGGACCGGGCATTTCGTGCAGCTGAGCGCCGGATCAAAGACTGTGCAAAGCTCCAAAAGAAGCACCATCAGCACATGGAGAAGAGGTTCATGAAGGAGGCGGCAGCTTTTGACAACTCAGACGCTATCAGCTTGTGCAGCTACACAAGCAGCAGCACGCTGAGCCGCAAGTTGCCCCAGTTCAACACTGTCACCTCCAACATGCCATACTCGCAGGTTGCTCTTTGACATTGCATTATTTCACACTGCTATCAGCACAGCTTATTGTCTAAACACAGTATAAATAATGTCCATATGTAAGATAATATGATTTCTAACAAACACTGACTGTTGAGATTTATGTGAATTTGTGAACTGAGTGGCCTTAATATGGTTTTGTGAATTTCCTGTACTGAAATCATACTTTCTCCTCAGGCCACCCTGCATTCCACAGCCAAGGGCAGGACCAAGATACAGAAGAAGCTGGAGAAGAAGAAACAGGTAGATGGCACATTCAAGATCTACGAGGATGGGAGAAAGAGTGTGCGATCGCTCTCCGGGCTGCAGCTTGGCAATGATGTCATGTTCCTAAAACAAGGCACCTATACCAACCCAAGGGAACGTTTGCGCTTCAACATCCGGGACATGTTCCCCCATGACGATGATGCTGACACCATCTCTCGTGCCATCAGTGACCCGGGCCTCCATGAGGCTGCCTATTCAGAGATCAGCACGGACTCTGGTCGTGACTCCTTGTTCACCCGACCTGGACTGGGCACCATGGTGTTCAGAAGGAACTACATGAGTGGAGGCTTGTTTGGTATTGGGGCTCGGGATGATGGCAGTGTGGTGGGGAGTGAACCTGTGGGTCGGGCGCCTAATGTGCGTCTACGTGGACGTTTGCCTCAACGCTCACCCAGCCTGGATGAAGACAGTATTGGCAGTGCCTTGAGTCTGCAGGAAAGAAACCTGCAGGAGCTGCCCTGGGAGGAGACAGATGTTGCGCTGGATGAGGACATGGAGCCAGAGAACAGTCCCTTGGAGACCTTTCTGGCCTCTCAGAGCCTCAGTGAGTTCATGCCCATCTTCAGGAAGGAGAAGATCGACCTAGAGGCTCTACTGCTGTGTTCAGACAAGGACCTCACCAGCATCCACATCCCTTTGGGCCCCAGGAAGAAGCTGCTGGATGCCTGCAAGAGACGGGTGGACACCATAGATGAACCAGAGGCCATGGAGGACACTGAGCTTTGAAAATCAATTTGGAATTCTGCACATTTTTATTTTAACAAGAGAAGCACAGAAATGTCCATTACTACCAAATAAACACACACTTAGTTACCATCTTTGGTGAAATTTGGTGGTGGCATTTTCATTTCCATAAATACATGACAGAATGGTGAGACCATGAATGGAAGTGTGGAAGGTCTTAGTCAACTGTAACACTGTGAATACCAAATGTGTACTTCTCCCATATAGCAAAAATTGAACTACAGAGTTGTCTTTTCACCAGGTAAATAGGGCCATCTAGTGGAGACTTCAGGCATCACAAAATTAGACACTGGAGCTGCACTGTATTTTTTTTTTTTGAAAGCCTGCAGGCTCAAAACATGATGGATAATTACTCTTTTCATGAAAAACATTGATGAGGTGAATCCAGGTAAAAGCCAGTATCCCTGTTTTCTTTATCAAATCTATTGCAATCACAGACAAGGAGATGCAAATAAAGAGAAGCAGACTAGTTAATTACAATTTGAGATATGGATTGTTTTCCAAAGCAGCTGCAACTCACTATCAGGGGGATGTTTAGTGCAAGTCAGTGGATCACACCACTGTATCACCATACCACTGTACTTGAGTCTATTGCATCTTGTTTTATTCACAGGATAAAAATACAGTTAAGATGTTCTCCACCATTCATGGCCTTGTCTTGATAAGGCACCATGGAGCTGTATTGTTTATTTGACTACTTCATAGTGGTAATAATTCCTGGAAGTGAACAAAGGAAATTACAGAGAGCACCTGCTATTTTTAATACAGTCAGTGAAGGCAATATAGACTGTCAGCATCTAACAGAAATGCAATAAGTAGGTAATGAATGTTACATTGGAAAGCTTTGCCACATGTTCAAACACATGGACACGTTGTGCTTGGATGGACTGCTGGATGTTTGTCATGTTATTGAAACACCTGGTTATCTTTGGATACTGTATTCATTAATGTATTAATCAATGATTTACACATTAATGAATGAGTTAATGAAGCTCACTCTCTTGATATATTGTCAATTATTTATTATGCCTTCATTGTACAGTTTTCTTACTTTAGTAATTGCAAACAGCAAAAAACTAGTTATTTTATCCATGGCACATGCAAAATGTAAAGATGACTTGATATTTATGATTGATGAAAATAGCCACTGACAGAAAGTGTTTTACTAGTATAAACACTGGAGAGGTACTGTGAGGTTATGCGAGTGTGTGCTAGGTAACAGTGTTATCAGGTTGCTCTGGATATATAAGGTTTCACTAAAAGCCTGCCTGTGCACTTGAAAGTATGACTGTGCATGAATGTCAATTTTTATGTTGATGGAAATTAGTTTTTTTAACACTAAGTAAATAATTTGCAAGATGTACCCACAGATATAAAGGTCTTTTAGTAAAAATAAAAAGTAAAAAATGATTTGTTGTTGTCTGTGTGTGTTAGCATTGTGTCATATACATTGTACAGCCCTCTGACTTGTCTGAAGACATGACTGATGCTGATGACTGATGATGGTATGAATAGATCAGACAGGCCTGAGGCAGTGGAGGGATGTGCGTAGCAGTCAGACAGCCTGGCGTTCTTATGTTCCCCACTCTCTTGTATCTGGTCTCCTTTGGAGTCAAAAATTTACTCCCAGTATATTTTAAAGAGCACACTGCAGCCAGCATGGCATCCAGCCCAGAACACTGGCCTGCCTCCAAAAAGAAACACTTACACACAGTCAGTTACACCAGATATATGCACACAGCACACACAAATCCTCACCTGCTCTCCATACATAAACACACTCAAACTATCTAAGCACATTCCTCAACTCTGCACACCATGTTCCTTTCTTTTTCACTCTGACCCCTTGCCCAGTACAAAAAAACAGCTAACGGGCTGCTGAAGAGCCGCTGCTAATCCTTTCCCCTATTTCCTCAGCCATCCTCTCTCCCTCTCCTTTCCCAGGACGTCTGCCAAGGTTACAGGGATGGAAGTGGAGGGGGGAGGAGAGTCGAGACAAAGAGACAGGAGGAGGAGGGTGGGGCATGCAGAATGTATGAGAAGCTATGCTGTGCAGAGAGGGAGAGAGAGGGAGAGAAAGAGAGAGGGTGGGAGCAGTTGAACTGACTTTCTAGCTCAGCAGCTGCAGTTGTGTGTGGTTGCCTGCATGTGAGGAACCCTCTGGGATCCATCACGTCACAGGGCAGCCTGAAATCTCCTGTGTCCTGTATGCTATAGTGCTGTGGGACAAGGAATCCCTATACTGGTTACTCAACCAGGATTACATCAGGAGCAACCTGACGAGAGAGAGGAGGGGAAAAATCTGACAAGCTTTCTTGACAATTACGACTTACGCAATGCTATCTCTAACTTGTGGACTTTTTGTGCAACGTGGAGCACTTTAGCACCGGCTGCTGCATGAGGAAAGTCTGCATGTTTGTATCGCGTGTTGCTCTGACTTGAGTTTAGTGTCAGTTAACATTACCAGAGCTGACATGCAGAATGTACCGGAGGAATGGAGGGAAGCAGAGGAAGAGAAAAGAGGTGCGAGGCATGCCGAACCCTGGGATGGGAAGATGTTATTCAAGAGAAAAGGAGACTCTGGGGATTCAAAACATGAGAAGAATGAGGCAGAGTGTGGCAATGGAGAAATAAAGGGAGAGTGCCGACAGAAAGGAGAGACAGGCAATAAGGAGGTGGAGGTGACTGACAAAGAGTCACTGATGATGGAGCTGACCAGGATGGTGCAGAAGACGGTGAAGGAGAGCAGTTGGTGGGAGAAGAGAGGCATTGACTGCAGCATCCTGGCGGCAGCATTCCTCTGCCTGCCACCCGGTAAGACTCTGACCACTTTAGAAACTTCATAGTGTTGTAATCATGATGGGCTGCCTTTGAAAAGTGCTGAACATTGTTAGTAAGGAGGTGATTAGTGGGAAAGATTAGCTCTTATGTTCCGAAGAGACTTCTTTCTAAGAGAAATGTCTAAGGTTGGCCCAGAGTCTAATTTGTGCTATAATCTAGTATTATGATTATGGCTTTACCTTATTTTATGAGCTGGTTAAGTTCCTGTTATAGCAGACAAGTTAGTTAAACAGCAGTAACCCCTTCTTTTTGGGAACATGATGATCCAAACCCTTCCCCTCTATCTGGGGCACGGGTGTCAACTACTGGCCTCAATTAAGTCTAGTGCTTACTGTGAGTCATGTCACTTGAGCACTGGACCTGACAGCTTTTAGCAGCACCATGGGACACCTAGCCAACACAGAGCCTTGATTTGTAGTTTAAAGTCATAGGAGGGCCTGCAATCCAAAGCTATGCTTCATTACTAGTGCATGATTTTCCAAACATTCTTGCTGTGTGAGCAGTAGTGCAGCAGCAAAAAAGTTCCTCTACATCTTCTTCATCTGTTAGGTTTCCACGCAATTACAAGAGTCAAATTCCTCTTTATAAATCACAACTGTGTCATAACTAGAGAATTGGGTTAGAAATGTTTCCTCTCTGGCTTAATTATTATCAAGTACTGAAGAGAATTCAAAGTGCAGTAACCTAAGGAGGCATCTGTCATTGTGTATCACTGACCTGGTGGATTATCACCTAGAAATAGGCTGCAATTTATTAGCACTTTATTTTGTTAGGAAGAGAAGATGACACCTCAGCCCCACTCTGAAACACAGCCAGAGTGGCTGCACATGGTGTTTGTGCTGTCAGGTTATTACAGTTCAAACCTGTCAGCAGAGCACACCACCTGTGCTGCCACAGTCATATAAGATAAGATATACTTTATTGTCCTCAAGGGGAAATTTGACTTGGGCAATAGTGCACAAAGCATAACAGTACAGTTGTGCACCAAGACTACAAAATAGAAAGATTGAAAATATTGCACATGCCTTGTGAGATATATTGTGAGATATATCATCACTGACTTTGCTTATGTTTATTTAATGGGACTGATGATATAATTCTTAACCTGCTTTATTAAGGACATGTGCATGCCGTAAAACTGTAAAGTATTGAATAAGAATGAGTAGGGCTCACAACTACTTTAAACACTCATATGACCGTCCTCAACTAGCTACATCTGACACACTCCCCTTGGTCTCATGACCAAATAAATCATTTCTTGAGAACAGAGAATAAACTAGAAACATATCAGAAACAAACAGATATGTAGAAATATAAATGCATCGCATCTGTCAGGTCATTTCAGCCTGCAGCATTTTAATCATGCAAGAACTCCATACAATGGCATGATGTAAGACACACAGCCATGCTCTCATCCCCAAAGGGAGATAAAGTTTCCCTCCTCCACCTGATCTTCCTTCTGTCATGGCTGAAACTCACACCACTGCTGAAATGGGACGGCTGGGTAGGTGCTCACTGATAGGAGACAGGATATTGTGTGTTTCAACACCGTGAAAAAAGAGGTCAATGGGGTTCAGCACACAGGGACGCACATACACATACATGTACACACAATGTTAACAATAACAAGATTAGAATAAACAGATGGTTTGAATACTCATTTAGAACCTGGTCTGTCTCATGTTACCAAGATAATGGCAGAGATATTTTGTCAAGGTTGTTTCTCTATTTTGCATCTACAAGGTTTTGTTCCTGATTGTTTTGCCGCTTTTATGAGACCCTGACCTGTATCCCATTTCTACGCACCTCCATCATCTTTCTGCCCTGTCCTCCAGCCTTTCTGCTGCTGGGCTCCTCTCAGATCCTGTGGTTTTCAGCGGGGATGCTGCTGATGGGCGTGGCTCATGCTATCATCACCATCAAGGGAACCCACCTCGCCAGCCACGGGGCGCTCAGCGAGTCCCAGGCCTGGGGGGAGTTCTGGGCCGTCTTCTTCATCGAGGTGAGACCTGCAGAGAGAACCTGCTCTCCATCATTTGGTCATTATGGGCAAATTGTAAATAAAGCTTGAGAGAAACCTTGTTTTTGAGTTATATGGGTTTTGTTGTGTCACTGTTTTTTATTCTCACAGTAGCCACTGGCAGTGACTTTGAAATGAATGGCTAGATAACATGGCTTGTCAAACTAACAGAAACGTTTTTGAAATAATGAAAAAATGAAATAAAACCTGTTAATGTAATAAATCACATTAATATGTTGACTGGAAAATATACTTTCTTAAGGACTGTCAATAAGTGATGATGTGATAAAAATAAAACATTACATGATCTGTTTCTTAGTATCTTAGACAGTGTAGTTTTCAAGCCTTTGCATCATGGCTGTAAAAACAGCAGTATCAACAAGATGTAAATGAGGCAGTCCTCATGGTCATGAACATGTTTATCCATTTATTACAGGAAATATTGTAAAACGTGCAAGGAGCGCAAGAATAATGATCTTTTGAACTCTCCGGATGTAAATGTTTACTGATCTTTGCTCATTACAAAGGCCGCTCTTTGCCCATGACTGGTTCAAACTTGCTTTTCAAGACAAATACAGGCAGAAAATCAACCAAGGCAAGGCGGGTTTGTCTGTTTGCTTCTCTTGGTAATCAGTATCAATATTGACCCTCCTGCAGTTTTCATTGGATGTTCTTGTGATGGTTTGTTGTTGAGACATTCATGCCCATCTGTCTGTTTGTCTGTTCACTAGATATGTGGCTCATTCACAGCGCGAGCAGGAGTGCAGGCCCACATTAAGATGCACCATGCTCACACTAATGTTATTGGGCTGGGCGACTCAAGCACATGGAAGATTCCCTTCCTGTCCCGCACTGTCTACCTGTTCATAGCCCCCCTGGCGGTGCCCATCATTACCCCTCTTGTTGCACTAGGTAAGCGGTGCTCAAAAGACAAGGGACTGACAGTGCAAGCATGATAGAGTTGACTGATTGATTGTCATGCTTACTTGCATACTTCAACATTAAATGTGATTATTGGCAGAAAACTGAGATCTTTAACCTGTTTGTGAAACCTCTTGATCCTGTTCAATTTCCCATGGCTCTTCATCTCTATCAGCTGAGTGTAAATTTATTTTCATAGCCGTGATGACGTCTGATTCTCCGATTTTGCAGGTCAACTCAAAGAACATTCTTTGGCTCAGGCCATTAGGACCGTGCTGATGGTAACACTCGGCCTGTATTCCCAGTACTGGCTGCTGATCAACGTCTCTGGGTTCCAGTCACCATACAGCACCCTGCTCTGCATGCTTGTTTGCAGGGCAATGTTCGCTCTGCCTTACATCCATGTCAATATTTTTCAGGTGAGCATACGTGCAGACCTACTGTAAACAACATGTGCATGTGACCCAAAAATCCACACAGATGCACAACAATACTAATAGCTGGGAACATGCATACATATTTCACAGAATACTTCAGAACTGTTCAAAAGTGTGGGGTGGGTCAATTCATGCAGAGTATTTGGGACAAATTATTACAGCCGCATTCTTGTATGGCCTTTTGAGAAACCCTTTTCAATGAAGTATTGTGTTCTCAAAGATTTCACCAGGAATTCCAGAGGACCAGTCAGTGGACTAAAAGGTACAGAAAGGAACAATTCATGCATGATTTTCCCAGACGGAGCCTCACTCCTGGAGGTCATTGTGCATTGTTCTGATCAAAGTGTATGAAGATTGACTACAAAGTCGGGATTCTTGATTCCAAGTCATGGGGCTTGTGGCAAACGTTTGTTCTCTTGTGTGGGGTTTAAAAGCCCTATCCTTTCCTATTTCTTGTCGGTGATATTGTTGGCCATTGTCTTTCCTTTTCTTGCCCTAAACTCAGCAGTTCCCTCCCATTTTTTAGCAGTGGTAGCTGGGGATAACTTTAGCTTTGGCTTGGTGGGTTTGGGTTTGGTCTGGCCTGCAATGCAGAGAATGCCTTTTTAGTAAAAGGTATAGCACTAAGACTGTTCTGATTTCCATCGTTTATGGCAAAAACATTAAAAATCTTTGGGTGTTTGGCTGAAAACAGTTGTTTTCCTATTTAGCATTTATACAAGCAGTGGTGGCCATTTTTGGAATGGTGCTGGCCCATCAGTGCTAAACACATTGTCACAAGGCTGTAGCTGGCTGAACCCAAATGCTGACCAAGGCAAGCAGGTACGGTGGAACACAGAGGCTTATTGATAAATAGACTGGCAATGTGAAGAAGGTGGCTGGCTGGATGAAGTGGTGTGGCTGGCTTGTGTGGCTGACGGCCTCATGGCATAGAAAACAATGATCTGGCAGGGCGGCTGGTGCAGGGTTGATGAGGCAGACTGGTGACAAGGAGATGACTGGCAGGTGTGCAGGGAGACACACACACAGGGACATACCCACACCACACAGAGGGAAACACTAGGGACCACTAGGCCAGACAGGGATTGTGACACACATATTGAGTAAATATTACTTTATGTACAGACATTCTATCTGGTTTATCCTCCCTTGTTTGAATTAACTGAGCAAGCTGATAATGCAAAACTAAAAACTACATGAGAATTTCTGTGACAAGTCCTAAAGAGTTTGTTAAATAAAAGGCAGAAATGGAACCATAAAAATATAAAATAACAGGATAGGGAAGTGCACAGACTAAACCATTCATCATTTCTAGTTTTCTGAGGTAACCAGATAGTCTCATGGCTTTATAATGAATATTAACACATAAGAAGACAATCCCATACACAGAATGTGGAGCTCCTGATTTCCAGCACCAATCAGATATAAGTTCTGATTAATATTACTGTAAACATAATGTGATAAAAGACGGCCTTGACATTAATTTGCTGTGCATTTGATGTGCATCTTAACCAAACTTGTAAAATCTGAATGTACTCCTCAGCACATTGGCCTTCCCATGTTCTCTCCCAAACGCCGGCCCAAGAGGATCTACCAGATGACCCACGGGGTCCTGAACCTGCCGCGCAATCTCCTGCTGGACTGGACGTTTGGACACTCACTCATCAACTGCCATGTGGAGCACCACCTCTTCCCCTTCTTGTCTGATAACATGTGTTTAAAGGTAAGAAGATGATACCTGTTGCATGAGACCATCACAGAGCAGACTGTTTCTACACTGCATTTTAAATTGTGTGCAAATGGAGTCAGATTTGCAGGAAATCTGCAGGATTGCCTCATCGTGGTACAAAGCAGGAAGAGGGTGCTGTTTTTCCACAGAGCTACAGCTTTCAGAGTTTCTCACAATGGCAGATGGTGTAAGGAGAGGAAGGTCAAGGAAAAAAAAACACTTCCAACCTGTTTATCTTCTTCAGGAAAGTGAAAGAGAAAACAAACACAGAGTGATGCCAAGGAAGGGGAGGGGGCAAAGGCGCATCACCTTGTTTGCAAATAGCAATCAACAGAGTTTATGGGAAATTTAATTCTCAGAAACACTTAAAAACACCCCTGGTGTGATACGGAGGCTACCAATCTTCTTGATTATGCTCTTATTTGTTTATGGTTATTATGCCAAAATACCACAATGATACTTCACCTACTGACAGTGATAAATTGTTGTTGTTTTTTAATGCTTCATGTTGCACATTGAATATAATAACATGGACACAAACTGAAATTACTTTGTTGTTTTTATGGGCTGACCTCCTGACCCTGAATTCCAAACAGATATTTTAGTTAACAAAATCAATTTTGTTCATTTGTTTTGGAAATGTCTACAAAACTTGTCCCCGTAGTTTACTGTGATTCTCCTTTCCTTCCACACCTCACCAGGTAAAACCAATTGTGTCCAAGTATCTGAAGGAAAAGAAGCTTCCATACCAAGAGGACAGCTATCTCTCCCGTCTGCACCTCTTTTTCCACAAATACCAGGAACTGATGGTATTTGCCCCACCAATCACAGAGCTGGTGGGAGTACAGTGACGGAGTGAAGATGGTGTTGAAAGAGGAGAAAAACTATTCTGTCTCATGCTGCTATGCACTCAAATACTGCGACTTTTTCAAAGCACAAGCTTCATCATTGAAGTGCATGTCTGCTGGCACCGATACAACATGCACAATCCATGTTTTGTCACTCAATAGTAATCAATATACATTTTGAATCCAAAACGCATATACATGGCAAGATGAGATTACATTTTTAGTTTGCTCTAACATAGTAATTTTAAACTTACTCACTTGAATATGACCCCCTCACAATTGAATATTATATCATATCACTTAATAAAATCATGTAATCAGCAGCGAAAAGGCGAGAGCTCCACTGAATGTTGACTTGATTGAGCTTAATGAGTGCTCCATTCAATGTCACAGTGGGAGATTAATCACAGTCCTTGAATTGACCTGTTTTCCTACTGACAGATGGTGTTGTTTTGTTGTTGTCAATGCAAGCATTTATTTTTCTGTGTCCTTATCTCAAAGGCACATGCTGGACTGCACTGTAGTTACAGTCTGTGATGATACAGATGTGTTTAAAGGTGTTTATTAGAGGCAAACGTGTGTTTCCAGCTGAGAAACTGTATCAATCCAAATTGTTTTATTGCTATCTTTATCGCCACACTGTCTTAGTATCCCGAGTCCTATGCTGACTGTACTTATAAAAAGTTGTTCTTGAGTGATATGCCTGATTCAATAAAATACAGCATATACAAAATAAAATAAAATTTAAAAAACTATCCAGAATTCAAGACATAGTCACTGGGTGGCAGTGTTGTATCCACCCTGGGTTGGCAGTGTTGCCCTTCACATTCAATCAATGTTTGCATTTGCACTGGACCTTCCAGGTGAACTTTGAAATGACAGACATGCTTCATTAGGGCACAAGAAAGCAGCTGAATAAACAATCAGTCAGAACATCTATTACTTCAATTCTATTAAGATAACCTAATCATGTTAATCATGCTCAAGCAGAAAACAGGAGCAAATGAGTTGGTGAATTCATCAGTGAAGTACAAACAACTCTCATATACAAGTAACACTGATAATCTAATTTTCAAGTTACATACAAACAGAGAGCATGCGGGGGAATGCAATTCTACACCTCTCTGTTTCTGATTTGTAAAATGAGCTCCACCCTGTGGCTTCTTTTTTTCCTTCAGGGAAGGGGAGGGCAGTAATTGTGCGAGGGGTGTATGCCTGCTTGCCTACTGGCCTGTCTGGTTGCATGTATGTGTTGAGTGGGTGGTTGACTTGTTGACTGAAACTATGAGACGCGGCTGACGTTCACATCATTTAGGTGTGGCTTGTTAAGTGTGATCCAGGAACTGCAGGTTGACCGGCTGCATAAGTGGCTGAGCCAGTTCGTTTCAGTGGGAGAAGGAGCTATGGCAGATACAGCCACTGAAGACACAGACCTCAACTCAGAGCAGCAGCTGTGTGGTGTGTGTTCAGGTGACCAGCTTGCACCCAGTGGCCACTCTGTTTGTGGTTCCTGCACGGAGGATAAAAGTAAAGTATCTCCTGAGTGTGAGCAGAGCCCTGACAAGCCTGAACCTGCAGATGGACTCAAACAGAACGGGAAAGTGCTTGAACCTCCTGTGATCAAGAGCAAAGAGGAGCAAAGTGAGGAATCCAAAACAGAAGAGATCAAGATTCAGGAAGATCTAGAGGAATCAGAGGATCCCAAGAAGCCTGATGAGGACAAGAAGGAGGATGCATTGCAGACTGATGGAGAGAAAGATGAGGTGAAAAATGGAGAGAAAAAGGAGGAGAAGGAAGAAGAGGCAAAGGAGGAACCCTTGGGTCCCGACGATGTGGTGTGCGATTCGTGTATTGAGAGCCCCTGCAGGGCCCTTAAGTCCTGTCTCACCTGCCTGGTGTCGTACTGCGAGGCTCATCTCAGACCTCACCTGGAGAACCCCAAGTTTCAGAACCACCGGCTGGTGGAGCCGCTCAGGGACATCGAGAGGCGGACGTGCGAGAGCCACAAGTGGCCCCTGGACCTTTTCTGCAGTGCCGACACCTGCTGCGTCTGTCAGGAGTGTGTGACTGAAGACCACAAGGGCCACAACACCGTACCTGTGGTGGAGGCTCGCAGGCAAATAGAGGCAGGTTTTCTAAGTCATTCTCTCTTTTCATATTCTTTTCTATTTTGTTTCCTCTCATAAACATTTACCAAAAACTAAATGTTCAAAACTCAGGATACCTTATGTTCCCTTTCAGTCCACCATAAGTAGTATTTCCACACAAGGCCACACCATTCTCAAATTACACCATATCTACTGTGTGGTTTTGTTATCTGAAATATACTCAAGTGTTGGGTTTTCTTTGGCTATTTATTTCTTCCCTAAAGGACTAAAGATCACAAACAGAATGAACAGAATGGTTTCTCACAAAAAGATAAACACAGTCAGACTAAAACAGTGTAGCTGTCTGTGTTTAAAAATACTTATATATAGCCATAAAATGTAATCGCAACTGAAACCAACAAAAATGACACTTGATATAAAACATGGTGCAACAATATGACAGCAAGGATCACACTGTTATCATTCTTTGCCAATTCTTCCCTTTCCTCCTGACAAAAATAGTATGGCCTCCATCAAGGACAACTGCCGGGTGACAAATAGTAATTAATACATTTTCTCCACTGGCGCCTTCATATATTGAAAAGATATATATATATAGTAATAATGTCTGATGATGGGCTTAGAACTTAGTAGGAGTTAATCTACAACACCAACAAGACGGAGATGGATTCAAAAAGTTAATATAAACTTAATTTTCAAATTGCATTACTGGATTTAGCTTTCGCAGCTGCTAATGTGGATTTAAATGCTTAAATTTAATTAGTGTTCTAAAACTGACTTTAATTTCTGAGACAAAGGGCAATAAATGTCAGACTTGATCTAGGTGATTATCAAAGTGTGTACTTCTCAGTTGTGCATTCTGGAAACTCTACACTAAGACCTATTTTGCCCATCTGACGTACACTGAGGAAGCTCAAGCTTCAGCCAAAGAGTCATTTGTCTCTCTTTTTGACAGTTCATGACCCTCTGGTTCAAGCATTCCAGGACAGATTCCAGCAGAGATCTTTGGTTTTAGCCCGCACCTGTTATTTGCAAACAGAGTTGTCGCAACACCTCAAACCACTTCAATTACATCAGCAAACCAAAGACTTCGACAAGCCCGCAACGTTAATAATACTGCTTGAAAATACCAGTGAAAACACAGGTGACACCACCACGACTCTCAGAGGTTAAATAAAAAATAACCTCATGATCACATGTGTAACATAGTGTAGCTTCCTGTCCAGAGCTTGTGGCCCCTCAACTGTTCACCTCCAGTACTTCCTTGAGATAAAACTATTACATAACTTATAATGTATAACTCACACCAGTAGAAGTCAAAGCTTGGTTTGCAGTGGCACAGCCTTTGTCTCTAGGCCATCATTAATCAAGACATCCATTCACAGTGCCACCTACAGATTTGGTTATGTTGGCTCAAGTCAAAAAACATTATGTAGACACAAGCCATGTAGGGGAAATTCCTCCTTGGTTGTCTTACATTAATCCCCTCTGGACATAAAAGATGCATGGCTGTATGTGACAGTATGTGACAGATATCTGTCCCAATGCCAAAACAATGACTTGGATGTACATGGCTGTGCACTATTCCTGGTAGTGCCGGTTGTTACTTGTCAGCACTGAGTTTTACTCCTGCTCTGACATAATTTGTGTGTACTCAGGCTTCACTTTACCTTTAAAATGATATGCTCCTCATATAAAAGCATGTTGAAACCAGATTAGTGATGTTTTAAAGAAAATAGAAACAAGTGATTATTTAATGCAGGATAGATTTAATCAATGGCTGTGGATAGTCAGGTTGATTTACTTTTTTTTTTTTTTTTAAAGGGACCTGTTCTCGCTTTAAATACTGTGCAGAGCAAATGAAATGCCGTGGCGCCCTGAGGGTGTACGCTGGAATGGAAAAGAATTCTACACCTTCAACTCCAGAGCCGCCTGGGCCTGTTTAAGGAATTTAAACTGAACCTGAAACTCAAGTTAATACTTTGTGACGAAAAGTTATATCCCAAGTCGTATCGGCCCAAAACAGAGGAAACGGGAACAACAGTTTGAGTTTTCCTGAAGAAACAGCACAGATGTTTACATTTTGCGAGTAAATGAACTTTGTGCATGGGCGAGCTGTTTGGTTTACACATATTCTGGGCATGAGATCATGTGGTGTGGTTTTGTGAGGAGACATACTGAATTCAGCTCTCCTCTCCATACGTTTGCAGAAAGAACTAAAGCATAAGCAGACTGAGATGGTGAAGACAGTGACAGCAGCGGAGAACGCCATCAACAAACTTCAAGTCAACACAGTCTCCATCGAGGTATGATACAATCAAATGGATTACAAGTATAGCCAATGTGTAGCAAAATCACAAGAATGTCAAAATGCTTTTGACATAGGCAGGAAATCCTGGTTGATATCGGCTATTTTTAGCTGGGAGAACCCAGAGCCACCCTAACCTGACTGGTTTTCCCAGGCGTGGGATGAGGAAATCCATGTTTTTCATGTGGTTCAAGGTGGCGCTGACTCCTGCTGAGGTTGTGAAGCATTTACCCGATTTCCCCTTGGAGATCATTACAGTATTTCTGATTCTGACTGTATTTGCCATTACTTTCACAAAAGCAACCTGAGCTGATCTGTTTCAGCTTTCATATGTATCATTTCACCTGTGCCTTACTTCTTTGTCATATTATGAGTATGATTAAAATGATCTAATCTAATAAAGAGAGCACTGTTCTACAGCATTCGGTGACTGAGGTGCGGGAGGTGATTGAGAACCAGTTTGCCGAGCTCCAGGCCGTGGTGGAGAGAGCAAAGAGGGAGGTGACAGAGATCCTGGAGGGAGAGGAGAAGCAGGCTCGCAACCAGGCCGAGGGGATCCGGGTCCATCTGGAGCAGAGGTGCACAGAGCTGAAGAAGACTCAAGTGCAGGTGGAGAAGCTCTTCAAGAACAAAAACGATGTGGACTTCCTGCAGGTAACACATCGCTGATACTCAACCACAATAAAATTCAACAAGTAGTGTCAAAGTTTTGGTTCTCAGGGAGACTCTATGTCTGACAGCGGCAAATGGATGTGTTTGTTTTACAGGAGTATTCAGAGTGGAAGAAAGAGACCCCTGATATTTCCCTGCCTGGGATCTACATCGGCCTGATGGATCGTCTAAATACCTTCAGCCGTGTGATTGTTGACTCCACCCAGGAGCTATGTGACAAGCTTGTCTCTTCATACATAGACAAACTTAAAGAGACATGCAAAAACGGTAAGCTCATGACCTGAAATTACACTGAATACAAAGAGGAAACAATGCTTTGTTGAAAACAGAACCTCCAGCTTTGAGTCACTGATGTACAGATTATCCTGTGGCTCTCGGGGCGTGTTCACACTCGCCTGGAGGACTGAGGAATCCTCAGACTGTGTGTCACTGTTTTGGAACTCAGCTACCAGGTGGTGGCTAACCTGAGAGATTAGGATGCATCTAAGTATGGCATGCCACCTAAGCAAAAAACACCTCTCAGCTCATCCATCTGTGTGCTTTATGAGTCACCTCATTTGTGTGTCACGAGTGCCACTAGGAATCACCTGGAGGAACTAATACATGATAATTGCTCATACATTTCCCCTGTGGTACATTTTGTGCCAACTGAAGAACAATAGCGAAATGTATCATATAATTTCACTTATGTTTTGTTGTTGAAGAATGTAATATATTTTCTCCCTTCCCCCCCAGACAAAGTGGGAATAAAAACCACAGTCAAAGAAATTATTGCAGCGAAACAGAACATGTCCATACCAGATCCAGAGACACGTGAGGACTTCCTCAAATGTAAGCTCACGTAATTATCTCCTGTTTATGGGCCATCATAGTGACATACTGCAGTGTGATTTATTTTTATTTTTATTAGCACAGTACAAGAGCATACTTCCTAATTTCTCAAATGCTTTTTCCAGATGCCAGCCAAATTACATTCGATGCAGAGACGGCACATAAGTTCCTCCGGCTGACAGAGGAAAACAGGAAGGTGACCAATACCACACCCTGGCAGCATCCTTACTCTGATGTGCCTGAGCGGTTTGAGAACTGGCGCCAGGTACTGGCAACAGAGAGCTTCTATTTAGGGCGACACTACTTTGAGACAGATATAAGCGGGGAGGGCACTCACATTGGTCTGACCTACAAGAGCATCGACCGCAAGGGCAGCGAGAGCAACAGCTGCATCACGGGAAACGATTTCTCCTGGTGCCTCCAGTGGAACGGGCGCAGCTTCTCTGCTTGGCACAGCGATGTGGAAACCCCTCTAAACGTGGAAAAGTTCACACGTATCGGGGTCTATGTGGACTACACTGGAGGTGTCTTGGCTTTCCACGGTGTGGGTGACACCATGACCCTCATCCACAAGTACAATGCAGAGTTCCTGGAGCCTCTGTACCCAGCGTTCTGGCTGTCCAAAAAGGAAAATGTCGTTGCCTTAGTGCCTCCTGGGGAGCCATTACCGCTTAAAAGCCCATCTCCTCCCACCTCACCTGCAAACACGGCTGTTCCCCCCAACACAGCAGCTGAGTAACATTTAGAGGTCAATTTTTCCTGGAACAGTTAAGTGAGCGTTAAACAATGCAAGTGCACTATTACTGTATGTGAGAGGATGTGCATAAAATACAAACAGAGGCTTGCTCTGTTTTTGCTTTATTGCTTGTAACAGTTTGTTTAGGTTATTTTTTTTTATTTAATAATAAAAATGTATTTTAAAATAAATAAAAAATAATGAGAAAATTGTACCTTCAAATAGTTCTCATGCATACTCTATGAAAGAATTCAGGCACACTTCATATTTGTACTTTTGGGACTACTGTTACTTGTTTTTTTTTTTTTTATCATACTGTGACTTCATTTCTAAGCTGTGTACTGTATTATGCAATAAAAAGTGTATTTTCATTTCACAAAGTCTTCTGGCCTTTGTTTACTGCTCAAATTCCATCAATAGCCTAAAGAGTGTATTACACACACTAAGTCAAAAGTTTTTTAATTAACTGAACTGAATGACTTAATTCAAATAAATTTAATTAAAATCTAGTTATTGGAGTTATGACAATGATATCAATCATGTGCCTCCATAAATACTGCCTCACAGAGTTTAGCTGTGATGCAAATACAGCAGACAGCATTACTCTGCAAACCAAAGTGCAAAATGAAGTGGATCAAATGCAAATGCACTGGGTCACCTGTGTTTCTTCTGAAATTGAAATTTGCATCTCTGATTACAAATGTGATCAAAAATACCAGTTGTCACACATTACTTCTCAGAATATATTTTACTTTATGTGAAAACATCACATATACCATCTCTGTTAAACCCTAACCCGAAATGTAATTCATTTACAGCAAATATTTGTTTTCTTAGTCTTGTATTTACAATCTTAATAATAATGCTTCTGGGTGGGATTTTTTTCTTCTGGTAAATCTAAGCCTACCATGTCTTCTACACAGTGTAAAGAATAATGTACACCCATGACAGATTTACAGATACAGAAACAGTTTCTTTCCATTTGCCTCAGGATACTCAGTGAAACAGCGTGTTGGGAAACCCAGTATGAGTTTTCCAATAGATACTGCTGACCGTAACACATACACACTGGGTAATGATGATAAGGCATGAGTTTTGGATGGTGCACCAGCCACTCCTAGAATAAAGTATGAGGCAGGCCTACTGAAATAAAGTAGCCCACTCTCTGTGGAGCAGGCTGAGATACAGCTGGCTCAGCCTTTAACGTGCTTGGATATAATGTTGCTAGGATGTAGAAAACAAACAACAAAAAGACAAACAAACCAAAGCCGCCGCCTCCTCCTTTTCTGATACTGATCTTTTTATGACAGATGTAACAATATAAAACAAAAAGTTGGTATTTGGTATTTCAGACAGGCGCGCCTTGGCCACCTTCTCACCAGCGAGCACTGACAGTGACATGTAACCAGGAAGTAGCCAGTTCCCTTCTTCTTTTTCACCATGATGAGACTAGTAAGTGACAAATTGAAGTAGTGTTTTCTTGTGGTCTGCTGCGTAGAGTATGTTCGCCTGACTTAGCACCACTGTTTATTGTAAGGACGACTGCAAAATTAGCACGACAGTTTGAAATGTTTCCCAGCCATCTGTCGTGCTAATGTTGCTAACGAGTTAGCATGTTTACTGTCTAAGTTAACGTTTTTCCTCGCATAACCAACCAACTGTCCTTATATTAAACTGTCTCCAGTAAACTAATGTTAACAAAGCACATAAGGTCAGGGGTTTAAGTTGACACCAGTCCACTAAAGGTTATGTTTTTACTTGTCGACGTGTAGTCAATCCCTCTTAGTTTAGCTAGCAGGCAGGTTCAGAGTTACAACGTCAGCGCTGTCTGTCTGTCTTATACAAGCTTTATATAATACCGTTCAATGGATATATATGTTTGTTCAATTTGAAATGTGCGTACTGTGCATTTAACAGTCTGTGTGTGTGATATCATGAACATATGTCTCTTAAAGTTAGCTTAAAGCAGCAAGTTATTCATGTTGTCTTGAATAACTTGCATACTTGAGTCACTTAGTGAGAAACAAGGCGCTCATAGAAACCTCAGGGACTTCATATGGACTTTTGTAAAACAACAACAACAACAACAAAACGTCTACGTGACGCTTTTGAAGATGGAGCTTGTGTGTCAGTGCCAGATTGGCTTTGCACACCAAATCTCCAGGGATTTGAAAAGCGTCTTCCTTGTTGATCCCACAGGATTCCAATGATGAAGTGTCCCTGTTTGACGCGGAGGAGGACACGGGGAGAAAGTCCAAGAAAAGTAGCATCCGGTATGCTCCCTCACCCCTGACCCCCACATATTACAACTGAGCAGCGGACAGACATCTCACTGACTGTGCAGCATGACAACCTAATTTCTAACTGTATTTAAAATGTGTGTTTCCAGGCACCCGGTGGCGTCCTTCTTCCACCTCTTCTTCCGAGTTAGTGCCATCGTTGTGTATCTGCTGTGTGAGTTTTTGAGTAGCAGCTTCATCGCCTGCATGGTTACAATAATCCTGCTGCTGTCATGTGACTTCTGGACCGTAAAGGTGGGCCACCTTCCACTTTATCACAGTAAACCATCTCTAGACCTGGAAATCAGTATTTTGCAATGTATTGTTATTGTTGCAAGGCTGAACCGATGTGCTTTTGAATCCAGTCTTTATGCAACTCTCCAAAATTTAGCCTAACTTTTGAGCCGTATTTAGTCCCCTTGCTGACAACCTAGCATGACATGCACCAACAGATTCCTTAGGTCTTCTAGTTTCATTGGATACCAGTATCATTACTTTAAATCGATTCAGTAATAACACATTTAATCAAAAATCATAAAAACAGAATTGCGATACTGAAGTGAATTGCCTCATCTTCCCACCCCTATACTGTTGTGATATTGTACTTACGTGTGAAATGGTGTACTGATCAACAGCCACATCTACATTTACAGAACATCACTGGCAGGTTGATGGTTGGCTTGCGGTGGTGGAACCAGGTGGATGATGATGGACAAAGCCACTGGGTGTTTGAGTCAAGAAAGGTACCTAAACCAAGTTGCTCCTACACGTGCTTCATGTTGTGTTGCTTTTGATGAACACTGCCGTTATGTAGTCCTAAAAGCAAGCCTGTTGCTGATCTCCTTGTGTTGCTAAATGCAGTACTTACTGCTGGCAGGCCTGAATGGTATTTGCAGACGTCCTCATTGTGAGAATATCCTCTGTTTCCTCAGGGGGCCGGGAAGCAGCAAGCCTCCGATTCTGAGTCACGCATCTTCTGGCTCGGCCTAATCGTGTGTCCCATCCTCTGGGTCATCTTTGCCTTCAGCACCCTCATTTCTTTCAGGATTAAGTGGCTGGTAAGTCCTAAACATTGGCAAGGTTTCCTCGTTGCCAGAACACACACATCCAACTCCGTCTCTGTCCTCCACATGCAGGCGGTGGTGATCATGGGTGTGGTGTTGCAAGGTGCCAACCTGTATGGATACATGCGCTGTAAAGTGGGATCCAAGACCAACTTAAAGAACATGGCTACTAATTATTTTGGACGACAGTTTCTCAAACAGGTGACTTAAATCTTGTGCAAAACAAACTCAAGACAGTTTTCAAAAACCTTTTGCAGTCCAGAAAGGCTAAGTATTTAATATGTTTTTTTCCCCTCTACAGGCGCTGTCTAAAGAAGAGGAATCGTAGAGTGCAGCTCTTCGATTTGATCACGTTTGCATTATTCTTAATGCTATAGTATTCTATTATTAGCAGACTTGTTACCTAGGAGAAAACCTTTTTTAATTTTAAGTGAATACAAAGGATTTTGATTTTTTTTTTTGTTGTTTTTAATGTGATGCAATACTTTCTGATTCCCCACAGAGAAGTCCTCTTCTTGATTTCCCCCTTCCACAGGGAGGTCAAAGGTCAGGCTCAGGCTTGATTCAGAGCCTTGCATGCCAGTAGGGCAGATGGGGTCAGAATGAGATGAGCATCTTCTAGATGTGCTTCTTATGTGCTCTACAGCCTCACACGCCCCTGGACCAGCCTTTCCCCCTTTTTTTTTGGTCTTTTGTTTCCATTGCTTGTTACCTTAATCTTGATAAAAATGAATAATGATGATTTTGAGAGATATTGTACAGACTTTTTTGTTTGTATAATATACAGGTTTGTAAAACAATGTAAAGTATCCAGTGCATTTGTAAATATGTATGTAAAGTAACTGTGTGGAACATCTTTTTTTTGTGCAAATACATTTGTAACATCTTTCTGAACAGTGTGCTCGTCTTCATTTCATATCATTCTGACACTATCCATTCTATGATGAACTATACTTTTGCATTTGGACTAAAAACTAGTATGAAGCATTGACTTTATTTAATTTTTGACCTTTTATTTTATTTATTATTGATATTTTATTTTAAGTCTGGGGACAATGTTGATTAGGGACTCATGGTCAACTTGTCCTCTTGCTCCTTCATCAATCAGACTCTAGTGCCACTTACTGGTCATTTGTGTGTATGTCAGCACGCTAACACTTGTCCTTACACTCACCTTGGCTTTTACCGTGTTTTCAGTCCTCCTGATATTAAAGAAACTCGAAGTGTGTGTTATAAACCACGTTTACAAAGCACTAACATGACCACGAGTGGACAAGCGGAGCTACTTAGACCTGAAGGTTTTTTTTGCCACAACAAACATGGCGTCCTTGTTGTTCCAGGCTCAGTCGTCACAAGACTGATGCGGAAGGGAAAAGCCTCGCCTTGAGCAGCTCGTCAAGTTTACACAGAAACCTAACAACAGGACCGGAAGTTGGACGATTCTGCCTCCAAAGTAAAGCAGCATTTGCCACCTATCAGGTTTTGGGGCGTACAAAACACTGATTGAAACTATGAAGAGAACTGCACAAATACATAAGTTATAGCTGCTCAAGAATTTAATTAATGTGGTATGCCTTGTACATTAAAATGACACAAAGTCAAAGGTCTATCTAAATTAATACAAGTTACAAAATTGTTTTAAAGCTAAATTGCGTTAAAATACATTTTCCACAAAACACAATACAATTCAGAGTAATACCCACTAAGATGGAAAATCTCATATGGGACGGGACACTTGGAAATAAATTTAATACAACTGGAGCTCTCAGTCTCCCAGAATAATAATCCCCACTACCTATAGCATTTATTAATACAAGTGTCAGATTTAGGTTAAAATGGACTTTAAAGAACTTGGTTGTAGTTGAGCCTGATACTTATGAAAGTACAGGTAAAATTAATTTCGAGAGAGGAAAAAAAAAACATGCAATTCATTTACGACAGATTTCTCCTTGAATGCATTATTTCTCTCTGCTTTGATATCCACCGAAACGCAATAAAATACTTGGTACATTTATTCTGAAAATGTATAGCGGAAATGTCATTTTTACAAATCCTGGCTACTTGATGTTGGTGCCTTAAGCTCTCCACAACAGCAGATTTTGGGGGGTTTGTGGGCTTGGTAGGTCTGTAAAAACATTATATATTTATATATTGTTGGCCTCCTTTAATGGGAATTTCTGCAAGGACTGTCCAAGATGATTCCCACCGAGGACGCGTCGGCCCGGAAGAGGGAGATAGAGGAGAAACTGAAGCAGGTCGGAAATAGCTGGGCAGGGAGCAGCACAACGGGGCTTCATGGCAAAAATACCCACCAAATTGACTTCATAACAGTGTTGTGTTGCATGTTAAAATAATTATCCAGGCATAAATGAGCTGTCACTTGTGATTGATAGACTGTGTGGCAGCAGCGTGTCCTCCTCACCCTCCTGTGATGTGTCGTTACAGGAGCAGGAGACATTGTCATTCATCAGGGAAAATCTGGAGAAGAGTGATCAGCTGACCAAGGGAATGGTACGACAAACAAAACACGTTTAGGATGTGCCTGATCACAGGTTCACACACTGGACGTGGATGAAGAGTTCGCTGTCACCATCCTCCTGCTGCAAAATGGCACAAATCCATCAGAATATGTCTGTAAATGAGAGGGGTTGCCATAGTGTGTGTTTTATGCCTCTTTGTTAAGGCTGCATTACAGTAAAGGGACTTATTAGACTGTTGTTGTTGTTCTGTTATCTGCCTGATCATCATATCCACATTATTAATGACTTTATGAAAAATATCTTATGAAAGCACCAGTAGTCATCCCTATAATGTCCTCACAATATCCAGGTATTGTAAGATATTGTGATATTTGATTTTGTCCGTACTGCAAGGCCCTAGCTCTGTTGTAAATCTACTGCCAACCCAACGTATATTTATTGTGAGAGGTGCAAAGAGAGGCCATGTATTAACAAGGTTGGATATGCTTCTTATGTGCTTACTGTTATGCTTCTTGTTCTGAAAGGTCTCCATCCTGTCTTCGTTCGAGAGCCGCCTGATGCAGCTGGAGAACTCCATCATCCCGGTCCACAAACAGACGGAGAACCTGCAGCGCCTCCAGGAGAACGTGGACAAAACTCTGTTCTGCATGGATCACGTCATCAGCTACTACCACGTGGCCAAAGACACCGACAGGATCATTAGAGAGGGGTGAGAGCAGTGACAGCCGTCCCTGCTTTTTGTTTTTGTTAGGGGAGATAAATTGAGAGGGGATAAATTCGGAGGGGATAACCAAATCAGCTGTATTGTAATGAGAGTTGTTTGTTCTAGACCGACAGGCAGACTGGATGAGTATCTTACCTGTATCGCTAAGATCCAGAAAGCTGTGGAGTACTTCCAGGACAACAACCCTGACAGTCCAGAACTGAACACAGTGGTACATTTTTGTTTTTCTTAACCTTAAGGTTTTTTTTGAACACCTCACATTTACACCTGGGAAAAGTCTCTGAGTGTTTATTTTTCCTCTCATTCCTGTGTTGCAAGTGTATTGTCCACCCAGCTCTATATTTAAATTGAAGTTGTGTAAGTTAGTGTGTGCACAGGTTAAAAAAATAACCTAGAGGAATTTCCGCAAAAATAAGCGGTGTCGCTGTTGTTGTTCTACCGCAGAAAGCACGCTTTGAGAAGGGGAAGGAGCTGCTGGAGGCCGAGTTCCGCAGCCTGCTGACCCGCTACAGCAAGCCCGTCCCCCCCATCCTCATCCTGGACGCCATCAGCATGGACGAGGAGCTGGAGGTGCAGGAGGAGGTGACGCTTGAACACCTGCCTGAAGCCGTGCTCCAAGACATCATCTGCATCTCCGGCTGGCTGGTGGAATATGGACGCAACCAGGGTGCGGCTTTATGTAGATTTGAATCCTTTCATTAGTTGCCACCTGCACTGTCCTGTGAGTTTTCAAACATCCTCTCCCCCTCTCTGGGCTGTTCCTCTTATAGGTTTCCTTCCCCTTCTCTTTCCTTTTTTGCATTTCCTGCACTTCAGACTCAGAATAGAAAGAGAGGTTTTCAAAGCTCCAGGTGGTCAAAGCTGAGTTTTGTTTAGTTTTCTGCAACAGGACTGAAACTATAGGACATTTCCATCATAAAAAATGTAAATCCACGAGACTTTGGTTTGAAGTTTGTGGAACATATTCTGTAAACTTTGGATCCCTGTGCTTTCTTTTTTTTTTTTTTTTTTTAAGATAGCAGTGCAAATCAAGTGGTTAGCTCCTGCACCGGGGCTCTGTTTAGGAAGTTATGGCTTTTCTACCACTGTGATCCAAACCTGGCTGTAAGTGCAGATGAAACACATGACAGCAGGACATGTCAGTCCAAGTCCAGATGCAGGGTGTTTCATTATGAGCCAGGCCGAGGCAGTTCTACGCTTTGTACAGCAGGAGGCCCACAGTCACAGACTTTGAAATGACTTCCAGCTCTGCTCGTCCCTCTTGGTTTGAAGATCAGTGACTTCAGACTCAGTACTGTATGTTTCAGAGCTGCGAGCTATGAGGCAAACTTGACAATGACTTGGCACTGTAATTTGTGTTAGGTGTACTGTATTTATATATATAGGCATATATACACCCGACACCTGGGATGCATAACATTAGAATGAAATACACATGATCAAATACATTACAGATGACACCTGATTATTAGGAATGTGCAAAGAATTGACTCTCAACACATAATACTGCAATAATATGTAGACACCAACAATCCATAATCAATAATGCGTTAAAAAAATCACCATGTAATATCACACTGCTTTCTGAAAAGCTTCTGGGAAGGAATAGTGAAAAAATGATAATGATACAGTGATACAAATAATGTAGTTCTCTCCCCTACATTTCTATACTTATATTTTTGTCTTTTGTTGGAAACGGGGATTATGAAGCTTTTAAAGTTCAAAATGCCTTTATTGTTAATCAGTATTTGACTCATGACCTCTCAGTTGACATTTCACAGGGGACGTTGTTTCTGCTGCCACTGCAATTAGGTGAAATATAAGCCTAAGAATAAAGCATACCATGATGGCTTATTTGCAGTATTGAATGTAGCAGAAAAACTAAATTGCATTATGGCCCAAGTCGTTGAGGTGATATACTGGTGAGAGCTGCCTGTTTATTTCTGCTGCAGCAGATTGGTTCACATCCCTCCTCCTCTCTGTCTTGCAGATTTCATGAACGTGTACTTCCAGATCAGGTCCAGCCAGCTGGATCGCTCCATCAAAGGCCTGAAGGATCACTTCCGCAAGAACAGCGCCTCCTCTGGGATCCTCTACTCGCCCGCCGTCCAAACCAAACGCAAGGACACGCCAACCAAAAAGGTTCCCAAGCGACCAGGTCAGTGGCTCTGCAGCAGCCGTGCACCCGGAGACTCACTGCCTCAGGCACAGCTCTTTATTATCACCTCAGTCGGTAATTAGGCTTCCCACGTGCAAGCTTGCTTTTACAGATTAATCTACCCAGTAAGCATGAATCTGAACATTGTTGATTATTACTCGATGGCAGCACCCATTCAACACCCCAAATCTATTTGCCGCGACATTCAGAGTGTGTTGATTATGCGACCGTCCCCCCATATTATTCAGTTTCAAGTATCATCCTCAATCACTGAGCTGCATGTTCCACGGTAGGGACTTCTGAAAAATTCGTCTAATCACTGAACTGTTGTGCACTACCACCCCTCTGTGTATCCCTGTGATTTTAGTCTTATGACTCTGAACTAACTTTCTATTCTTTCCTCTTTCATAATCCTTATGTTGTGATGACAGTCTACATCCCAGGTAAAACAGAAAGCTTTACTGTGTGCCTCCCGCCTTTGCTTGCCTCAGTCGACTGGTCGCCACAGTTCACGGCAAATAAAGGCGCCACAAGTGACAGCTTTGAGGTTTCTGAACGAGAAGCAGGACTGCACTGACAGATACAGGCAGCAGAAGATATAGTGCAGTTACAGTATAGATGAGTAAAGTTACGACAGCGTCTTTGTGAGTGTTACTTAGTTTTGCAGAGTTGAAGTGTGCATTGCTTGATTCGACAAGTTTGTGGCAGTTTGTGGTAGAGAATCAGCTAAAAGTCTGCAAGTTTGCTCAGTTCAAACTACGAAGCAGGCCTTTTTTGGACAGCTGTGTTTGAATTAGCTCCATCAACATGCGCTCGTGGCATGGTCTTGCTATTGCTTGTGCTAAAATGCTATAACAGCACATTTGAAACGCTCTTTCATAAGAGGACAAAGGCAAGGTGTGAGGCGGTGCCGAATCAGGACAGTCAGATGTGGATTCCACAGTTAGTAGGCCTGGCTACAGCCTGCTCTAATAACTCATAATGAATTTTTCGGACTCGCTCTAATTAGTGTTAAATGTGCCACATGCTTACTAACTCACTAACAAAGCCAAAATACTGTGTTGTTTAACTTGTGGTAACTTTTATATACTGTCAACTTTTGCACCTCTAAACCATATAACAGATTGTTTTCAACGAGTATCGTAATAATAATAATAATAATAATAATAATAATGCTGGATATGACTGTTATTAATTATGTTGGCAGTTTTGTGTTTATAACTGACCTAACCTGTGTACTCTTGCTTTTATATAATCGGGGTTGATGTGTTTCGGCGCACGTGCCCCAGTGTGTTTTCATGATGCAGCTGTGCTCTAGTGACTCTCTCTAGTCATTCTGTTGTGTAGCTGTGGTGCTAGGCTGTGGTTCCCCACCCCACACACACCTCTCCTGGCTGTTTCGGTGGTGGAGGGATGTGGTGTCGGTGTTTCATCACTCACTTCCTAGCTCTCCCCTCTTCTTCCTCCTCTGTTCCCCCTCTTCCACCTCCTTCCTCTGTTTCTGGGCTCTCTGGACCTCCCTGCCTGCCTGGACTCTGTCTCTGTGTGTGTATGGGACCAGGGACCATTCGCAAGGCTCAGAACCTTCTGAAACAGTACTCACAGCATGGGCTGGATGGGAAAAAGGGGGGCTCTAACCTCACTCCTTTGGAAGGTAATGCACCTCGGTCTTCTGTTCGGTGTCTTTTGTTTCCCCTCCTTGCTACCAGTGTACTGGTGTTTCTTGTGTTGTGCTTCCCTGTTGTTTTTTGTTCGGAGCAACAGGCACACAGAAACGTCTCCAGAGTCACAGCAGCTTTTAGACACTGCATATATTTCATGAAGCCTATAAACCTAAAATAGCACATGTAATCCTTTATTAATCTCATAAATATGAAAATCAGCAGATATACTCTTGGACTCATCAGCTACCTTTACATCAGACCTGACATTATGTCAGGCTGTGTAATGGAAAAATCCACCCTAAAACACTGGGAACGTTGTAAAAAGCAACGATCGGTGATGTACTTTGCATTCCTGGGTTCATTTTGTTCCTTGATGTATATTTTTGCGATTCCCGAAAATAGCTGGCCAAACCTAGATGACATGATGTCCCGTCAAGATATTTCCAGCACAGCCAGCTATTAAAAAGAATCAATCAACTGTAAATTTGACGTTTTGGTGCCAACATTCAGAATCAAAGAGCACCGTTTTGCACCAACATTCAACAATCCTGGAGAGAGAAAATCATTGCAGAAGAGGCAGAGATAGCAATTTCTCCACCCACAGTTGCCTCAACAGACCAGAATGTAACGTACCCACAAGACATTGGGTTTTGCTCGACTCTCACTTTGTAATAATCAGAGTAAAACTAATTTGACATTACAGAGTGGATATTTGCTTTTGTCCCTCATGATCAGAGATCAGGGAAGGGACTATGGCTTGTGCTCTGTCCATTTTTTTGGACCTCTAAATCTGAGCCTCTGCTGGCCTGTTTTGGATGTAACTTGGGGTAATGATAGATGTTGACGCTGGGGTCCAGCATTTGGAAGGTAAATTTGACTGGACCATCACAGCGCCACCACCAGGCCAACAGGGCCCTGAGCTTCGCAGTCAATAGCTCGGACAAAGCAGAATCAAATTTGATGAATCTGATGTCCAATGTAAGGCTAACTGTACTCTGGTTATACACAGCCCACAAGTTTACACATGTTCTTTAGGGTTTGTTAAAAAAAAAAAGGGAAATGTAAGTGTCCACTAACTGAGGTAGGAACTAGATGAGGCCGGAAACTGAGCTCAACAGAAAGGCGAATGCGAGCACTTACTCACAAAATAAACTCTAGAATGCACTGAACATCACAGATTGGTTATTTGGAATAATTTAAAAGTAGGTGAAGATTTTCCCTGAAGCTGCAATGTGTCTAAAGCTGGTGCCACATCTGGCTCTTAGTCTTAGTTCCTGTCACGTAGCATAACACCCACTGACTAACTTAGATATGAAACACATGCACAAACCTCTCTGGGTGCTTTTGGCCCAAGATCCCTCCCTCTTCGCCCCGTTGCGGTGGGTGTCCCCCTGCTTCCCCGCCTGCTGGGTGCTTGGTGGTCGGTGCAATTGTCACAGCGAGTCCCAGGTTTGGCCCTCGGCCTAGTTACGCCCCCCGGTGGTCTGACTAGGCCCGTTTCCCTGTGACCTCACCCCACCCATCAGGTTACGATCATGACCTGCGGGTCAAACACCACTCCGATGCCCTGACCGAGAAGCACGGGGCCGCAGCAGGTGAGTGAGGGAACGCGTGGGAATGAGAGGGAAACATCTCCATAACAAAAACTCAATGGATTTAAGAGCAGTTAGTGTCTCAGTACACATCCAACAAAACACAGTGTATGTGACACATTGTTACCTAATAGCATATAGGCAGTGGTTGTGACAGGTGGTGATCATGTCTTTCTTTTATAATATATATAAATTGTAATCTGGATTTATTGACTTCTTATTTTATTTGTGTCTCAGTCAAAAAGTCATCATGACAAGTGCTTTACATTGTTAAAGCTGCACTAGGTAACTTTCTGTAACGGCAGCCCCAAATGGCAGCGAGAGGAAACCGTATAAACATTTGAACTTTGTCGCATGGAAATCACGCAGCGTAACATTTCACAGCTTGTATTTTGCTTTGAAATGGACAATAGCAGGACCCAGGCCCTGTTAGACCTAAATGGACCTAATTAACCTTCATTAATATCACTAATAACTGCTGCTGTGAAAACAGTCTATTGGGGAGCAAGAGCACTTGTCTATTGCAGGCCCACTTTGTGATTTAATTCTGATAAAATGGGTATATTTCCTTGTAAAATCCATATGTAAAACTGCCTAGTGCAGCTTTAGCACATATAATTTCCATTTTCCTTGCAAACATTGGCTATAGCCTACATCATAAATGCATAACACCATCATCTAAGTGCATACATATACTCAATTTAGCAACACTCAACTGGAGAAGAGCCCCCGTCTTGTATAATTCTTGTTTAGTTTACCCACTCACTTGATCTTTCACGTATGCTTCTCAGGAAAGGACGATGTCCTGGACATTGAGATCGACTCCTACATCCATTGTATCAGTGCCTTTGTCAAGCTGGCCCAGAGCGAGTACGCCCTTCTGACCGAGATCATCCCCGAGCACCACCAGAAGAAGACGTTTGACTCCCTCATTCAGGTCAGGGATAGAAGTGAAGGGACATGATTCTGATTTTGCATTTCAACACCATTAATCAAAGACGCCCAGTGAAGGCATTTGGGATACTTGAGTGGATCCCTATAGGAGGGATGCATCTACGTACGAGTCGTACGAGTCTGTGTTCTGTGCACTCAAAGGAATTTTGAAAAAGTGACATGTTATATTGTGAAAAAATAGTTTCTCCAAGGAAAAGGTTTTATTTATTTTGCATGATGATGTTTAAAGTCATTTTCAGGTCTAAAATCATCTATAATTCATCAGAAATCACACAGCTATCTTGATTAAAAACCCATTCAGTTCTGTCTACGCAATGCATGAAAAGGAGAGCTCATTCTTGCATAATGGATGAACTCATTAAACCCCTCTCTTTTTTAAGTGTTTTAATAAAAAAGACAGATTTATAGACTTGGACAATAGAATGCCTTTAATAACAGCTACAACATATTTTCTACAAAGGCAATAAATGCTAACTGGAAATCACTGTTCCTCTGTTCTCTGGCGTCTACAGGAGGCACTGGACAACCTGATGCTGGAGGGGGACAACATCGTGTCCGCAGCACGCAGGGCCATCATGCGCCATGACTACTCTGCTGTCCTCACCATCTTCCCCATCCTCAGACATCTGAAAATGTCTAAATCTGAGTTTGACTCAACACTGCAGGTATGAATCAGCGTGGTTATGGTTCATCATGTACCTACCATTATCTCCTAATGGAGCAGCAGGACCCGAAGCATAATGTGAAATGTTTCATTTTGATCGCGTGGTTTGGCTACAGGGAACAGCAGCAAGCACCAAGAACAAACTGCCTACGCTCATCACCTCTATGGAAACTATTGGAGCCAAAGCTCTGGAAGAATTTGCAGACAGTATCAAGGCAAGAATCTCTTCTCTTTGTCTTCAGCTCTGTCACCATCTAGCAAATCTACATTTATTTACAATTTCAACACCCCTGTAGTTGAATATTGTCATCACAGTATATAATCATTGGTGTTCCCTAGCTTTGGACTAATGATTTTTCTCTTTTTGACCATAGAATGATCCAGATAAGGAGTACAATATGCCTAAAGATGGAACAGTCCACGAACTGACCAGCAATGTAAGCTGATAATTTTCCTGTTACGTCAAGACTTCAGATTTATTTGTACAACTTGCACTACAAACTCAACACCCTGCTATGAGGGCTTTGCTGTTTGTACTTTCCTGGGACTCGCAGGTGGACTCCTGGGCAACCGCTAGCTGTGCAGAGTAGACTATTTTGGTTCAGTAAATAAAGGTGAAGTGGTCATTACCTTGGCCTCTCTTCCCACAGGCCATCCTGTTCCTGCAGCAGCTGCTGGACTTCCATGAAACGGCCGGAGCCATGCTGGCCTCTCAAGGTAGAGTCGCATCAGCAAAGCCAGAGTGTAGCTCTGTTTAGCCGAAAACCTCCTACTACCCCATGCCGTCCTGTAAGGCACCAGTTCCTGAGATGCCAGTAGTAATATTCTAAACTGACCTGTATTACATGCATGTAAGAGGGAAATTAGTGTAGGTTTCTCACTGATATCCATGTAAGACTCATGATTTCATTGTATTTTGGTTGTAATGTATGCACATAGTGAATTTAGATACAAAGGTGCATAATGTAAGATTATCAATATTGCTGTTTAGGAGCATCTTTTCTTTGGGTTCTGTAGACCGGGAGAGGGTCCATGTGATCACACTGTGTGTTATAAGAGCATTATCACTGTGGGATGAGTTTCCTGCACCCACCCATATGTCTTACAACTTTATGGCTTTCCTGACACCTTTGAGACTCGGGATTCGCTGTCCAAAGGGGTGGAAAATTGTTTCTGTATTAGGTTTCTTCCTCTCTCTGTGTCTGTGACCGTCTCTGATGTGTTGAATTATTCACCTCCTTCACCTGCTTTTTCCCTCTTCTCGCCACGCACAGCTTCAAATTGCTTTTCTCTTCCTCCAGAGGGAGCCTCGGTGACATGCTTTCATTCGGCATGTGTAGTTTGCCTGTGAAGATATCACGGCTGTGTATCAGTCCCAACAGAGATCAGTTTACATTTGGAATGGCTACAAAAACATTTGTTTGGATTCCATTGGATATCTAATGGATTTTTAATTAAAATCATCACAATTTTTTAATCAAAGGGCCTCTCTACTGCTGCATGTTGCTCCCTGCTTGGCCCTCCCTGCTTTCATTGTCTGACTCCTGTCGTCTTTCAGACCCTCAACCCCTCGCTGTCTGGCTGCCAGTCGTTTGCTACTTGGCTTAAACCTGCACTAACAAATCTTTTTCTAACCTTTTTGCACTTGTGCCTCTCTTTCTCTTTCTCTTTCTCTTTCTCTTTTGCCTTGCCTCTGCCCCTTAGTACTGGGGGACACTTACAATATACCTTTAGACCCCCGAGGTAAGCAAAAGATCACGCAGGCTCCTGAGCACGGATGAGATGAATGTTTTTGTATTGTTTGTGAATATCTGTTTAAATTTTGAATCGTAGAACTAATAATTGCTACTAATTAATGCAGAACGGCAGAGGAGAGGAGCCTGCCACATTATCATAATGTTTGATATGCAGGGTATGTGGAGCGCTCAAGTGCAGGTTGAAAAGAAGTACTTTCAGATGTGACCTTGGAAACTTGAGCAGTTCCACTTCAATTAATCGACTAGTCAAAGGAGGATTTTGAGTTAGAGTGGACATGTGTATTTTTTCCCACTCTTGATCAAAGAGGAAGTAAATGAAGTATGAGATGATATCAAATTAAATAACTTGAGTTGTTGATAGACCAAACCTAGGCTCAGCTGACGCTAACACCGCCTTCATTTTCCAGAGACCAGCTCATCAGCGAGCAGCTACAGCTCCGAGTTCAGCAAAAGGCTCCTCAGCACCTACATTTGTAAGTATAAACTTCCGCCGCCCAACATCATTCATCTTGTGCGGCGTTTTCTTTTTTTTCTGATGGCTTACTTGTGTCCTTTCAGGCAAGGTGTTGGGGAACTTGCAGCTAAATCTTCTTAGCAAATCCAAAGTATACGAGGATTCAGCTCTGAGTGCCATCTTCCTGCACAACAACTACAACTACATCCTCAAGTCCCTGGAGAAGTGGGCACACGTTTCCATTTCTTTTTCTTTTTTGTTTCTTTTTTTTTTTAAACTCTGACCTTCATGCAGTGTCTGCGTGAATTTATTCTGTAGAACAGCACTTACTAAGGCCTTCGCAACGGGACCTTGATGGCAGAAATTCTAGTTATTTTCCTTGCAAATGCATTTATTCACTGCAAGCCGATCATTATAAGAACATCAAATAAGCAGCTAAGACAAAAATGAAGTCAAATGCTTTACATAATGCACTAAATGTTACACAATATGCTAAATTCTTGAGAACTCTTTAAGGCTCTATGAAGAAATCCCAATGTTGGTGTGCCCTAAAGACAAGTTGCTCCCCCAGCACACAGGCACACATGCTCATGGTCCAAGCTGCACTCACATAACTTAACTTCCTTTGAGTGTTTTTGCTGATCACTCTATCAAAATATAGCAATAACAGGAGAGAGTTTGAAGAACTTCATTACCATGGAATCATGTCATATTACATCAGTAAACTGCATATCCCTCGACAGATGAAACTTATTGCTGGCAGGTTCTTAGGGAGGGGGAATATGATGCTCTAGTCTGCTGCAGCCCTACTTTATGCAGAATAGTATTTTTCCCTGCATGACTTCTGCACAGCGGCTCTTACTTAAATATTCATTGTTGTTAACCTGCTAATCCTGAATGCCTCCAGGTCAGACCTGATCCAGCTGGTCACAGTGACCCAGAAGAAAGCGGAGTGTTCCTACAGAGAGCTCATAGAGCAGCAGATCCAGACGTACCAGCGCAGGTAAATTTGAACAAGATGAACAATAAAGCATCTTTGAGGTCATCGCTGTTCATCAAGCACTGTGACCTGATACGTTGCATTTTTTTTTTGTTTGTTTTTGTTTTAATCCCAGCTGGTTGAAAGTCACTGAGCACCTGACAGACAGGAACATGCCCGTCTTCCAGCCTGGCACCAAGGTCAGAATGAAACGGATGTTTTTTTTCCTCTCGCCTTATGCCTGGTGAATAAATGTCTGCCTGTGGTATAATTTCCTAATGATAGTCTTGCCTTCTTCTAGCTGAAAGACAAAGAGCGGCAAGTGATCAAAGACAAATTCAAGGTAGGGTCAAAGTCACCTTGGTGGTGTGAATTCAGGCAGATCAGTCTTTGATATTTATGATGACACACACGCCTTTCACAGCAGTGATGATTCGCTGTCCTTACTGACTCCCAGGGCTTCAACGACGGGCTGGAGGAGCTGTGTAAGATCCAGAAGGTGTGGGCCATCCCTGACAAGGAGCAGCGCGACTTTATCCGCCAGGCCCAGAAGAACGTGGTGTCAGACGCTTACAGGGCGTTTCTACAGAGGTGAGAGACATGATGATGACGTTCCTTATGTTCTGAGTCAGGGGAAGTCAGGGAATTTGAAAGTTGTGTTTTCCATTTCCAGTGTCATAAGACGTATTTTTTACTCAACACAGACGCTGACAAAAACGTGTCAATCCTGTGAATAATATGGCCTAAAAAGAAATACAGAAATTAATCTAAATTGCTATAATTTTGTGCTGAAACAAACTTTAATTAATTGATTAATTGATAGGCTGACCAACACATAACTAATCACTTTTAATTTTGATAATCAGTTAATTGTTGAAGTCATTTCTCAATTTGCTTTATTTTCTCCATTCATATCATTTTCAAATAATACTTTTTTGGGCTGCTGGTCAGAATATGGAAGCAATTTGAGGATGTCACTTTAGGCTGTGATAATGTCCATTTTTACCACTTAAAAGACTAAATGAATAATAATCAACTAATCTAAAAAAAAAAATAGATTAATCAACAGTGAACATAAACATCAGCTGCACCCTACTATACATAAGCATCAAATGGGTATTTTGCCTTAATGCTGACCCTTTAAAAAAAAAAAAAAAAAAATTCATTTTCTGTTTTTTTTGTGGGAATTCAATCTGTAGGTGTGCCAACATCTCATTCACCAAGAATCCCGAAAAGTATCACAAATACCGGCCGGAGCAGGTGGAGGAGATGATCGAAAGGCTGTTTGACACCTCGGCCTGAGCTGCGCCCAGTGAAGCCTGAGCTCTGCCGCCCACCCCGTGGAAACACATCTCGCCTCACGCAGAAACCCAGCTTCCCGGCTTCCCGTAACGTCCCATCAGCTTCCTCTCACACTACCACTCCCCTCGTTGTGTTTGATGAATGTTCAGTTTTGTACAAAGATATATTTATATGTAATTTACCCGTTCCGGCTTAGCATCCAAAACAAATAAAGGGAACTGTAAAAATTACCCCCAGTTTGTTTTGTTGGTTACAGCACAGCGTGGAGCGCATAATTAGCTGGAGCAATGGTGCGCTGACAGCAAGGAAAATAATAGATAGACAGAATAGAGTGTGATGTGGCTCCACTGTCATTTGTTTCTCATCAGTGTCTAGCAATTTTCACCAATTTGCTGATGTGTTCAGACTGAATACATAATTAGTGGTTGTTGCCACACAAATAAGGTGTTTGAACAACCACGTAGCTTCTGGTATTGCGTCTGTCTCCTGTCCCTCCATGCAGAGAGGCTGCTAGCAGGAACATCAGTAAAGCCTGGGAGCGTCCTGGTGGGAAGAAAAGCCCTTCAAAAATCATCAAGCTCCTCAGTCCCTCATTTACTAGAAAGACGTCTCCAACAGATGGGGCCTCTTTTTTTCTCGAGCAGCGTGCTTGAGCTCAAATGTTGAGAACTCATTTGGACAGATGAAGAGTGGGTTTGTTAATCAGTATGCTTGTTACCGAACATGCTGATCCAGATTGCATTTGATTTGCATTGAGATATTTAACCGTCGTCTCAGTTGTGCAGGCGCAGTTTTCGGCCTGCGTGTTTCTGTGGGAAGGAGTGTGTTCATTTTTCCAGTCAGAGTCACTGCTGGATTTATGTTGGGCGGGCCCAAGTCACTAATTGACTCGATAAATCTGAGATGTGATTTGCTGACCTTGGAGTGAATGAAATAATAGAGTAATATGTACTGTGAGCTAAGAACCTGTAATCTGCAGGCAGTTGTAATACACCCACAGTGCCTGTTCTGAGCATTATTAATGGAAATAATAAACTCCAGAGAAGGGCAAATAAGGCAAAGATACTTGGGTTTTCTGATTATGTCTCAGTATATTTTCTTATCAGAACGGCTGTGTTCATATCCTTTTATAGGCACTTAATTTATTTTTCATCATTAAATGTCGCTGCAAAATAGTGAGTAGGGATTAAAAGCCTTAACTCTCAAACTATTAAGGGCTAACACAAAAAATTCCTTGTCTTTTTTTTGTTGAAATTTTTATTTATTTTTTCCTGTATTAATCTCCATTATAACCATGCTGGGAATATCTACTGATGATGCCACTGATGACAAATGACAAAAATATTGCACCAAACGACAAAATGGCAAAAAAAAACAAAAAACGGCTGCTGATCACTAATATATGTCCTTAAACAGTGTCAGTGTTTTAAGGGGGATTTTTCCTTTAGCCCAGTAAAAGCAGGGCTGATACAAGTTGCTGTATTTATTTTATTAGTGATCACTTCTTTAGATAAAATGAGGTGAGTAACTGGGATTCAGGAAGGGAGGACTTTCCTCTGTCTATAATTAATAACAGTCTGCTTTCAAGTGAAATCCATAATCAAAGCACAAATCAGAGGACATTCTCTAAACAGTCCACAGAGCACTAATCATCGCTAATCTGCTCATGATGTGAATAATTAAATGAGGCTTTGCACCATAAGCCTGTGACAGACGTATCTAATTTGTGTACACAGTGGAGTGGTATGCCAGCCACTCGACCTCTGAAGACATTTGTGAATATAAAGAATCATTTGGTAATTATGTAATTTGGATTTTGAGTTAGTGATTTTGTAAGTGTTTTCGAGGGGCTAATTAAGGAATTGCTCTTAAATGTGCATAAAGGAGGATTTTTCTGTCCCGTAGCACAATATGTATCTGCCGAGGGTTAGCATTGATAGCATTGATCACGCCAACACCTGTGACTCAACAGCCACCACTTCACTTTTGTTTTTTGTTTTTTAGAAATTCTTATTTAATGACCCTTAACCTGGAGTTGAAGCTTCTTTGCCTATTTGATAAATGCCACAACTTCTCTGCCAAGCTCAAATCCTTATCAGCAAACATCTTCTGAACCGCTATCAACTCAAAAGATCCTTGACCTAATGTTGAGAACAAGCTTGGAGTTTGGCTCTAGCTTGTTGTCCAAACCAGGCAAATGCACAGATTTCAGAGAGGCAGGAGAGCTGTGATATCAGACCACACACTGTAGCTATCAACACGGTTTCACACTGAAAACACAGCCCTTATCCTCTACGCCTGAGTTTTACCTCGGCTGTTCTGGCCGAGCAATAGTTAAGTGTGTCTTGTACTTTCCTATCACATTCGTCTTTGGGTTCAAGAGGGAAAGATGGCCCTCTTAAGAGGCTGACATTGTCTGGTTTCCTTGGTGATAAATGGAGCAGACAAACCTTAACCACAGCAAATCCTGCAGTTGCCACACAGTTCGGTAACATGCTAATATTGTTCTCCTTCAAGGGTGTTATGTAGGCCGTGATGTTTTATGCAACACTTCAAAACCAGAGGTTTGATGCAGAAATGGTTGCGGGATGCCTGGAGGCTTGTTTAAAGAGGGTTTCTCTCAGTAGAGTTTAGTAGGTGACTTCTATTACTGTTGTGGGTATTAAATATAATTACAGTGGCCTCTTCAAAGCTGACAATGACACTTGAAAGCCTGTTTTTCAGGTACTTGTGAAACTTACGAGACCAATAAACATGTCAGCATACCTGTTGTGCTGTCTGAGCATAACTGATGTTGGCAAATGGATTCTATAGACACCCAGACACTTTATGACGAGAATAATGCTGAATACTAGATAGATGTGTAGTTATGATTACACACATCTAGCATGAGTGGCACATGCTTGGGGTGATCAGTTTCTGCATTGCATTGTCAAATTATTAGGGTTAGGGTTAGACTAATAATGTCAATCGCCAATATAATGATGTTCCTCTCTGACTACAGCTGTACAAAAAGTTTGTAAAACCTAATTTAGAGTGCTACCTCCACCTGAAAGTCTGTCAGTCCTCACTTCATCCATGATGAAATGGAAAAAATTCATAAAAGTTACTCAGAAAGCTGTCAATGACACGCACTCATCAGTTGTGACTAGAGGAGCAACAGGGGGATTGTAATGCTTTTTTGTAATTTCTTGCACCAACTTGGACTGTTCCTCCATCAATAACTTTGTGTTTCCACCAAGGTCCTCCGTGAAGATCATATGTATGCGTATTATTTAACAGCAGACTTCAGTAGTGCTTACGTGCGAAGAAAATGTCAAGGTCATTATGCAATTCCATGCAAGAGGTTGGAACTTGATTGTAAATGAATGTCACAGAAATCCAGGTGATTAACTGGCGGGAGCACTGACAACAAGGGGTCATATAGGACTGGTGATGATTGTTATTGAACAACCAGATGGATTTATTATTTCAAAAACACTTTGAATGCTGCATACATAACAAAGCAATCTGCATGCATATACAGTAGTCTTAACACATGTTTAAAAAAATGTGGAGCAATTTTTCCTGTATCTCTCACAATGCAGCAACATATTAACTGTGTGCTCACTGAAATTATGGTGCTAGCTCCCATTTACAGCCAATTCACAGAGTCTGTCAACATATTACTATCACTTAGGCGACACTGAAGCCCCACTGTCCATATGGCCCTCTAAATGAACATGCAACACTTTTTTTTCCGCTGACTGTCACAGTATAAGTTCATACAGCACATGGCTGCAATAGCCGAAAGCAAAAGATAATAGCTGGGCTTGTTGAAGCATATGCACTAGAGACTATGTTGTTAACACCTCATAAATGTATGAATAAGTAATTAAAAATTACAATGTGTGACCGTGGCAAGTTGCATAACATTCTGATCACTCATTTTCAGTCCAACGCCACCCACAGCTCTCAGACTCAGGCAATTTCCAACTAACCAACCCTTGAGTTGTTTTTTTTTTTCCTTTTTTGCAGAAATTCCTGATTTCAAAATAGAACTTCGATGAGCATGCACTATAGACACAAAGCCAGGAATAATGTAACCCATGTATTACTATCGAGTTTCATCAGATTCACTGAGATGATCACCAAAGAATCGGGATGACAGCACGTTCTATTTGCAAAACACTGGTTGCACTGCCCCGGCTATTTTAAACCAGTATTTGTTTGATTTCCAGGAAAAGTACTTCAGAATCTGGCCATCCACAAGTCAATTTCTCAGCATTTGTTGAATCATGCACGGCTTGCTAAGTTGTGGTGTCTAGAGCACAAGCCATTTAGTGACCACATGCACACATTTGGGGTAAGCTTTTGGCACAGACACATTAAAAATATGTCCACTGAACACAGCTGTCATAAAGCTTGTCTTTTGGACTGATTTATTCCCAGCTCAACACTTTCAAGCCTCCTTCATGTGCCTAAATCCTCCTGTTATGATACTTATCGCTTACAGATTGTGCACTTCACAGGTTTTCATTTACGTGGCATTAACCCTGCTCTGATGTTATGTCATGTATAAAGATGCATTTTCAGTAGGTCTTTGAATGTTGCGCCAAGGTTGGTAGTTAACGCTGTTCAGCTGGCTCTTCTCACAGCCGTTTTCCTCGGATCTGACCCCAAACTGATCATGCTGGCTCTAGGTGGACGTCTCCATGCTGCTGACTGTGCTTGCCACCTGGATGATGTGCACCTTGTTGACCACCCTCTTCCTCAGCGCGCAGCCGAACACTCTCCTGAAGCCCTTGCGGAAGTGCTTGGAGATGAGCGCGTAGACGATAGGGTTGAGGCAAGAGTTGGCATACGCCACCAGGTGGGAGAGGATGCGGAGGACGTAGGTGGTGTGGTTGAGGGGGAAGTGTCCGAACCACATGACCAAGATGACCAGATGATGGGGCAGCCAGCAGAGGCAGAAGAGAACAGCCACGATGATGATCATCTTGGTGACCTTCCGCTTGGCCCTCCGAGACTCAGACATGTCCTTTACTGGGTCAACGGCGGTCCACAGGTAGCGGATGGTGCGAGCGTAGGTCAGGCTGAGCATCAGGACGGGGATGAGGTACCCAAAGACGAAGGTACACACATCCATCGCGATGCGGGGCTTGGACTCCCAGGCAGGAATACACACCACGGCGCCACCCAGGTCCATTTGTCTGTAGTAGCTAAGATACGGTCCAGAGAATACCAAGGCCAAGCCCCACACCAGGCAGATAGAGGTCAGGGCATTCTTTGGTGTTCTCGTCTCCCTGGAGTGAAGTGGGTAGCAAATGGCCAGATACCTGTACACACGGAGGGATGATGTTGTTGTTGAGGACATCAGCTCACTTCTGCCATGTGACAGAAATGATCAGAGGTGTTACATAAGTAATTAGACATGTGAAAGCCCTAATTTTTTTTTCATTTTCCCTGGAAAAACATTTTTTTTTTTTTTTAAGACTAGACCCTCAAAATGTCCAAATGACTATAGCCTATCATCATCCACACTCCATTATGCGCTACTACAGACCTGGCATTATCTACAGAGATCTGCACAGTGCACAGGCCATGATGTGTGAGTTTCCTTCACTTGTTCAGAAGACAAGGATATGAGGAAGAAGAAGAGAATATTATTCATGTACAGAAAGACCGTGAAAATGAGTCAGACATTTACTAATGCATAATAGACACTGCAGTCATTCAGAATAATTTAGGCTTTTCATGGCATAATGATCTGTTACTTCAGCTATGACGCAGCATTGAAAAACATCAACCTTCTAACAGAAAACAGTGGGAGGTGACATCTTATGGTCCTTAAAATAAGTTGTGCTTAAGTTTTCATATTACAACATTACAACTTAATGAATATGGCAAACTTTTGAACTGAATACATTGAACGCACCTGTCCAGGGAAACAGCTACTAGGGTAAAGATGCTGGCGTACATGGTGAGAAAAATGATGAAGTGGACCACCTTACAAACCACAGGACCGAACACCCACTCATCCATGGTGTAGATAGTGGCTTGAAAGGGCACACAGAAGATGATAAAACTCAGATCTGCAACTGCGAGGCTCAGGATGAATAAGTTTGTCGTCTTGCTGTCTTGCCCCTTGCGGATGAGCACGGCGAGGACCAGAGAGTTTCCCACGGTGCCGACCAGGAAAATGACCGAGAACACCAGAGAAATGACCACCGACTCTGGTCTCCAGTAAGAGGAGTTGAGTGAAGAGGTATTCATTTTATTTTTGTTTGTAATTTTTGCTCATACCGCGCACTTTTTGATCTTGGAGACGCGCATCTCCTTTGCGCGCAACTCGTCCATCATTTCCAGACGCAGCGCAAAACTGGTACAGCAGTAATCAGTGTCATTTAAGCAAAAATGTATGTAATAAATGCTGATGCATAAATTGAAAAGAATTGGTGGAACAATCAGGGTCCATCGGTCGAAACAGACAAAGCATCTTCCATTCACAGTCTCTCCACCCCATCCACTCACCCATCATCTCTCTCTCTCTCTCTCTCTCTCTCTCTCTCTCTCTCTCTCTCAGGGACACAGACAGCAAATTAATGCAGAGCGAAATTTCCTACAAGGTGAGTGGTGACTTCAGACCATAACGGAAACTGTTAGATTGGTGTGAAATGAGCGCTTATGAGATCAAAGTTTTCTCACTTAGAATCTGACAAAACACAGTCAGCTGTTTTCCTGTACGCCCAGGAACAGAGGTAACTGTAAGAAACTGCAAGGCATGGGGCGAGGGCATGACACCCTACAGTAGTGTATTTGAAAACAACAACAACAACAACAACAAAAAAAACCCATCCTACATATATACACCTTCATTAGATGGAATTAGTAATTAGATGGACAGATAGATAAACGGGGAAAGAGGTAAAAATGAAATGTAATGGGAATGGGACTTAAACTATACAGTATATAACAGAATAACATGTTATATACAAGTTTGGCCTTTTAATATAAGAATTTGGAGTTTTTAATGTTTTTTTTTCTTTTTTTTTCTAAGTGGAAACAGCATATTGAGTCTCAGCCACAGGGAGGCATGAGGCGGATTTGCTTATTTCCACTCCAACAAAATCCTTAGCCTTGTGAAAGTGACCACAGTCTGCCCTCTTGTGTTAACACTGTGGATTACTACTGATAAACTACACTGGATGGAAAAACCCTGAAACGCATTCATGTGCATGGCTTTCTTTCTTTCTTTCTTTCTTTTACTCATGTATTCAGTCATTCTCTCAGTCTCTGACTTCAAGGGACTTGGACCTGACCAGGGAACTGAAACTCAAAAGATAGGCAAATCAATCAATCAACCAGTCAATCACATACAGTGTGAACAATCAGTACCTCTCCTAGACGATGGCTGCTTGCAGTGTGTTGGCTGCAGGAGCGTCTTATAATTGGTATTGTCAGACATGGAATGTAATTACACTTGTAAGAAGAGGCACTTGAGCCGCCTACTGAGGTCATCATTTAAGCTTATTTATGCTTTGATCAGTTTCCATGTTGACATACTTGTGCTCACATAACAATTGGATGGTGTTAAAATAAACTCTCAACTCTTAAAAACGATTAAACAGAAAATTATTGTCGTATCAAGATAACCTTTTTCCTAATTAATATGCAAGTGTATGCAGAGAGGTGCTCCTAGTAATCAGATAGTCGACTTTATAAAGGGAGCTTGTGGTGGGATTATGAAGCGGGGGGCTTGAGGACAGTGTTACATGACAACCTCAGCTGGGTGTCAGAAATGCTGCTAATGCCAGTGTTGACCTCTGACCCCATCAATATATGAGAAGATGACCAGCTGGCCAGACATCCCCACTGTATTTCCCCTCTATCCCTGGCTGAGCTCAGGGCCGTGCACCCAAAGGCCCCACCACGATGACCCAGTTCCTCCCACATGGTGTCCTGTTGGGGCATTCCACCGTCTGAGTCCCTTCATCCTCACTTTCTGACTCACGTTTTTCCAGCACTATATATACACTCACAGTGGAGCACATGTATGAATACAAACACACACTCATATGCATGCACTGGCACACACAGACACACACACACAAGGGCACAGTAACCTACTCCAACAGCTGTACACACGCAAATGCAAACAGCCCCACACAACTAAATTTAACAGGCTTCTTTTTATATCCAGGGGTATCCATGAGGAAGTGGCTGCCTCAGTCCATTTGTTTCCTCCTCTCAGGGTATTGTTGCTCCGCTGGGAGGCTGGATCGCTCCACTATCGAACATCCTGGAAGTCTAAGGAAGGTCAACGTTTTTTTTTTTCTTCCTTTTTTTCCTTTTTGATCATATTATCATTATTAAATGATTTAGATGTGAAAGCAAGCACCAGGTCCTGAGGCCAGATTTGTGAAAGCCTCTTAAGAAAATCTGTGGGGGGCAAATATAACAGTTCCACTTGTCGGCTTCAGCCAAATAACAACAATCAACCTTTTTGTGTACTTATTTATTTTAGTAAGCTATAAATTCAATCGATCTAGTGATATCACATGCAGCCTAATATAACACACTAAGTTTTCCATCACTTGATAGCTAGCATTACAACTGACAAACATACTTTTTTTAATTATTTTTTTTTAAGGCATGGACATTTAAATCTGGTTTCCTAGCCACAACGGTACTAAGGATTAACTTTATTAGCTCTATTTTGAAAAGTTTGTAAAATAAAAAAATAATTCTCAGAAATTAGACTAAGAAAATTTTTAGAAATTGCACTTAAGGCCCTTCCCAAGAACTTCCTAAAGCTTCCTCTTTTGCCATTTTTTTTTTTTTAAAGATTTGTTCTAATAAGACTTTTGTGAATCTGGCCCCAGGTGTGGCAAATCAATTTAGATCTTAGAGGAATTCTTGTATTATAATGTTTCATATTACTAAAATACTCTGTGTAATCAGAAGAATTCCACAACATGCATAGGGTGTTTCTTTTATTAAGGGTGTACCAGCAGATGGCAGCAGAAGCACAGTGAATGGGAACCAGATAATATTGGTCCAGTGATGTTCAACTGTGGTCTGTTACTCTTAGAAAATGCAACAATGGATGTTGCTTTAGTAGAGCAACAGGTGGTGGCTCAGATTTATTCATATCTCAACATCCACCAGTCTTTTCTGTTTTTAGAATCCAAGAAACCTGCAGGATCTGTGATGTGGGGTGACAGGGTGGCACGTGTGTCAGTGCTGTCATTAGAACCGTGTGCATGCATGCTGATTACCAAAATGCTGTAAGTACTGCTGTCTGATCACCGCTCGCACTTCCACAATGCTCTCCTGAGAGAGTTTTGTTAAATCCAATCAAGCAGAAGAAATGACACAAGATTAAAGTCAGAACCAGCTCACAGCTGTCTAACCGCTGACTTCCACATTTGTCATGCTGTCCCACAAGTGGATCAAACATATTTCATCAGTGTGGCCTTGGGGAGCAGTCAAAAGTCATCTGATCAGATGATCCCAAATGTATAAACTCCTCTCATCTTTCATTTCACCAAGATGAAAATAAATGCCCAAAGTAATAGTCAAGCAGATCGAGGATACTGGATAAAGGTGGACCTAAGTCATGGTTGGGTCCATGCTACTGGCTCCGTTGGCACAGAGCCTTCCTGGTGCCATCAGGGAAAGTGCAGAACGCCCCCATGCAGGAAATTACATCATGGGTGTGCTTTTGTGTCTTCACTGGACAGGCAGTACTAGAATGTTCAAAGTAGCCTGCTGGGTGAGACTGGTAACCAGACGCCACAGACTCGTAGCGGCCACACATGGGAATATTTGAACTCTAATCAGTAGAAATCATTATAGCCTGTGTGGACCAGGCAGGTGGAGGCAATGGGCTGGGACCAGGAATGAACAACATGGACAGACTGAATGCACCATTACCTGAATTAGGAATGCCTCAGTGGAGGAATAAATATAGCAACTCATTGTGAGAAGTTTTTAGAGGCCAATTGGGAATCTCATCATAGTTCACGAACCGGGGTAGTGGGATTGTAGGATTGATTAGATACTGGGAATTGTGGACATGGCTTTACCGAGCACAGCAGGGCACTATAATACAGAATCATTAGGGCTTGTATGGCCTGGAGAATATGAATGGCTATGACACTTATTTTTGTTTCCTATGGACCACAACCCACACATCATGATTCCCTCATTAAGTACAACTCCAACCCACAAGTGTCAACACTTGCAGAGAGGCGGATCGAAAAGCAGTGACCTCAAAACATCTGCTCTGTACAACAACATAGAGCTCCGCGCATCCGCTAAAAAACTCAAAATCCTCACGACAAAAACTACACAGTGCAACCAAGGCAGATAAATCTCTTGGTAATGGTCATTTGGAGCGCTTTCACACACAACCTTCTACATCCTCTCAACTCCCCGCTGCCTTGCCTCGCTGATAGTCCCACACTTTATAAATAGCGTGCACTTTTAATACGTGCGTGTGTCCAGTGGATAACGTCAGCGCTTTGGGAGAGAGACTCAAAGAGTGTTTCATTATAAACCTGTACCATTAAAACTCGCTGGCTGGGTCTGGGTTTTGGCTCTCACGTCCCTCTCAAACTTTTATGAGGCCAGTTATGATCCTAAATCGATGGGGGAAACTGAGATGGAGGAGCTGGGCTAGGTAAGCGGTGCCATGACCTCACAAATAAAAGGTAGTGTGGGTGATTGTGTGGCTATTTGCACCATTAGATATTGCATTGCAAGTGTCATTACTGCTTATATATCTACTGGTCTACTAGAAGAGATGGGATGACATTGTGACATTGTGCCAGTTCAAAGGTCAGGAGGTCAAGTGGTCAGGCATGCAGGTGCTTCAGTGCTGCGAGAGCAAGTAAAGGGGGGAAAGCAGAAGGCTGCAAGAGAACCACAATCACGCAAGCTGCGTGTGGTTTCCAGCTCCTTGCCAATACCTCTCACTCTCTGCGTCCCAGACTTTCTCCCTGGGTTATCCAATCCTCCTGTCATCTCCACTGGCCGCCCTCCCCACTCCCACTCTCGACCGCACACAAATGGTTTGAATAAGAGGTCTGCATGACTGGGCTGTGGCTACAGATGAAATCCTGAAGAGTGATAGTTTACTTAGCCTAAATACCCCCGATTAGACAAATTGAAACATTGTTGTTATGCGGTGGAAACTCAAGGACCTATTGGCCGAGTCTGTTCACCCCGTTCCGGAAAAGGCTGCACTGCGGACTTTCGTCATGCGAAAACCACAGGATCTGGCATGGGTGGAAAAAAAACTGCGACAACATCAACGAAAGCCCCCCAAAACAAAAACTGTAAAACAGAAAATGAACATTGTCACATAGAGATGATTCACGAGGGAGGCAGGCACACGCGACTCTTCCGTGGCTTCTGTAACTACTGAAAAACATGTCCAACCGCAAAGTTTCTGTCCTGCCTTGTGGAATGCTTCATGATGTCACATTTTCCTCTCATTCTGAACGTCTCCAGGATCCCAATCCAGGCCCGTGTCAACGCACTGCTCATGAATTGTTCAAAAAACGGCTTTGCCAAAAAATATTAAGAAATCAAAGTGTCACACTCAGTGAAGGAATAATTCAAATGGGTTGACTTCCGATCTCTATAAGTAGTGGGGATAACGAGTGTCAAAAGTCAGCCAACTGTCAAACCTCCTTTATTCCATAAAAAAGGTGGAATTTGTAAGGCCATAGAGACCATTTTCTGTTGGCTACTTTAACATGCAGACATATACACATGTACATGCATGCACACACAACACAGAAGAACGTAACAATACACCAAAATGATTCTTCCAGACTACAATAAAACTTCCGCGGAGACTCATAAAAAGGAGCAGTAACAGCTTCATCCGCCAGTGGACTCTGTCTGGCCAGGCAGTCTGGTGTCAGTGTGCAGAGGCTGGACATTCACACCGGCAAAATATAACCACCCTGAAAATGGAAGTGTTCAAGGAAAACCTGAACTGTAAACACTGAGCTGCAAACTATCTGTTGTGATAAGATGACAAGGAGGTAGAGTTCCTGTCTCGAGGTGAGAGGCTTCCGTCTCTTGTCCACCACAGCTGCACACTGTGCCAACAAGAAGCCATTTTCTCCCCAATCAAGGTGATTAAGCCTCCATTTTCAGCCGTCTGTCCTTTGAACTCAAGATACCGTGGCCTGAGGGCAGCATGATTGTAGGCGGACCTCTGCAACTCTGACCACACTGACTTGGCTGCCAAGTATCGCATACTATCCCCCCAACACACACACCTCAACAAGCCACACACTCATCTCATCTCATTGTTTTTTCTTTCTTTTTTTCTCAGCAGTGATGCGAGAGAACACCTGCACACATGTCATCAAGTCCTGGAAAGGCTCACTCGCACGACAGGCCTTTTTTACTTCATTAACTGCCGTCCTCCAATCTTATTTACTTCCTGAAAGACCCCATTTGCACACGTACAGCACAGACGTACATGAACCTCCAAGGGTATTTGGCAAAACAGGCCTGACACCATAATTGCGCCAAAATCAAGGCAACGCAATTCCAGCTTGGCCAAATATCACCCCGGGGGTCTGCAGATCTAGCAGGGGGTATAAAAAGAAGTGACGTAATGTGTGTGCACGCTTGAGGATGTGAGTCTCTCCTCAGTTCTGCAGGGGAAACCGGTAGTGGTGGTGGTGGTGACGTACACAATTATGAGGGGCCCAAGGCATTGTTGGTGCGGGAGCTGCATTCTCACGCTATGTCATGCTGCGCTCATTTCCATACATTTACATTGATGACTGTCAGGGAACCTTGGAGAAAATAAATGACCTACACACATTGTATAAAAGAAAAACGTTGTATAACATTGATTATTCAGTGCTTCAATATAGGCTAATTTCCATCACAGTCTCAGACTACTGTTTATTTTGGGAAGAAAAGGTTTTTCTGGTGTTAACATGGTGATCCTTGTTATTAATCCCCCACCATGTGTATGGTGCATCATAGTGTGAGGCATAAATGTGCATATTAATGAGGACAAAATGCAGTGAATAAGGCAGGTCAAGTGCCTTGAACTATCACTATTGTCCGATCAAATGCCCAGAGAGAATAACAAAAGTGACATTTATTTATATGAGAATGATTACTCTAGTAATATTCCTTCATGAGAGTTACTTTTATGTAAGCAAACAGTTTGGCAGAGTCGTTTGTCATATTTTTATTTATTTGTTTGCTTGTTTGTTTGCTTTACAAATGGTGACTGTCTGTTATGGGACTAAAACTTCTCATGACCATGGTAACGGGTTCACCAAAGTTCAGCTCAGCCACACAGAGGCTAGCCAGACATGAAGGAACAAGAGCAATGTTTTACAGAGAGTGTTCGTGTGGACTCTGCACCGTCCTCCTCAAGCACCGAAACCACAGGACCTGTAGAGAATCAGTAAAGCTCAGCTCGCCTTTCGCTTGACGTCAGAGTAGCATGCACTGAACCTGATATCAACAGAGTGGATCGATCAATCTCCTCTCATGTCATTATTATTGTCCCATCTCCAAGTGTTTATGATACATTTGAACTTTTCACATGAATGTTGTGCTATCAAATGTTTGCTTGTATGGACTTGCATTTATTATTGTGTCCATATGGCACTGAATTGGTGTTTCAGGGAATACATTGACCTGAGTCAAACATTTCCGCTGCTTGAACTGTAAAATATTTCCAGATATTTGCTGCCTGTGAATATGTTTTTGTTCAAATATGGCAGAGAACATTGCATCCAGTCACACAAAGTGAAGTTATTTGGACTCTCTCCATTACTCTATGTGTCTCTATTACACATTTTGTGTTAAATGCTTATCACTGAGAACAATATGCACTGTTTTTAGTGTTTCGCGGTTGTATAATTTGTGAAGCATTTAAGGTTTACATAATAGTGAAAAAATCGCAATTGACAGTAAGAGATTTTCACAGATGCAATTTTCAACTTCCTTTGTAGACTAGAGGCTTCCTCAGCATAAGATATCTTGTCTAAGCGTCTGTCTGGAACATTTCTCCCTATACAGTCTTTACTTTGATGCGACTGTTTAACATCTACTAGAGGCAAGTCTGACAGACGATCAGCATCCCAGTGGGTGAAAAGTTGCAGCAATAACTGTTTCCCTTGGACGGAGCCGATGCTGACTCATCTCAGAGTGTGTTGAGGACACTGGGGTGCTCTTGATGATAGCTCTGTAATATTAGACCAGGATGGATGGGCTGATAGTGAGCCGACTCAGCTTGAGTATATCCACCACTGTGCCTTCTGGACAATTATGTTAGTGTTGTCATTTCAGTGAATTGGTGGAAGTGGTGCCCAGGAAATTCAGTGTGTGTGTGTGTGTGTGTGTGTGTGTGTGTGTGTGTGTGTGTGTGAGGGAGAGAGAGAGAAAGTGAGACAGAAAAAGAGACAGTGAATAAACGTGATTTATATAGCCCCTCTCTAAACGTACAATCTCATAGTGCTTCGCATTTAAATGCAACCATAAAACAGATACTCTTCATAAAAACCAGCTACTTCATAAGATGCCAGACAACACATCAGATCAAAGTAATATGGGACCAAAAAGTGGGTTTTGCAGCTTCACGATGCAATTTTGCATATTGGCAGCAAATGGCAGTTAGATGTCACTGTTTCAGTACCCAAAGAGTCACGACCCTGATGATGTAACCAGGGTTATTTCCCTCACAAACATCAGGTTGCAATCAGGAGCTGTTAGTCAAACCTAACCCTCATGCCCTGACCAAAAGGCATGGCACAGGTGAATGAAGTGACAACACAGTCCCTGAAAAGTTCATGAAAAGAACACTAAGTGAATTGCAGATTAGGTGTTGTGGATTAAATGCATCTTATATTCTGCATGAGCTGGGAATTGTTTCTATTCACCACTTTGACTTCAACTGCTACTTTCAGCTCCATATTGCTGTGTCAGACTGCTGCCTGTTGCTTCCTACTGCTCTTCTTGTGGTGGGGACACATAGTTCTGGCACCTTTCGTACACAGAGCACATATTTGCATTTCAATATATCATGCTTATTTAAAAAAAAAAAATTGGGAGACCAGTCTGGATGGAAACATGATTAGTGAGACGAACAACATACACATTAAATAATAGTAATTACATTTCTACATTTCCTCAACAGGAATGTAGAAATGTAAATGTGGCCGTGCTTCTGTGTGTCTTCCACATGTGGCTGTTTCTCAGTGTTGTCTACTACTTGCACATTGTCATTGTCATGTAACTGTCTGTCAGCTGTCAGTCAGCACTGGTTTTCATATTTTGTGTAGTTTTATTGGCTTCCACTGCATATGGGCCTGCACTGATTAGTGTCTAAATGGCTCACAGAATGAGTGAATTAGTGTCTTATTGCTGCATACAGTCTGAAGGTCTCTGCTGCATAAATAATTCACTGTCAGTCTTTCAGCTCACTGAAGCACACAGATGTGTGTGAAGCAGTGGATCACCGTGCCTGTGGGCTTTGACTTGACAAATAGGAGAGGCAATGGAAAGAAACAGTATAATTAACCGACTGCATAATGTTACAGTATAGGCTAATTAATGCTGTTTTAATTAGAGGCTCTTGAATGTTGCAGCTTCATTTTGTGGGCTAGGTGAATAAGCTGTATGTATTTTTACATAGCTTGAAGTAATTTCTTAAGATCATAAACTGTATTAGCCATTTTAATACTAAGCCATGTGGCTTTGTCTATTTGTGTGTACAGCAGGTGAATTCCATTGCTATACCATATTTTCTTCCAGTACGTCTAATGCTCTTAAAATGTTTGCATTAAGTTAAAATAATGCTCTTATCCTCACCATGTGCCCACCCTAACAGTGCTGCCACCTTGTCCCTATCCAGAGGCAGAGAGAGAGAGGGAGAGCGAGAGAGTGGGGGGGCTCTTAGTACCACCCGAGGCAGGCCGATTTTCCACTGGTTTAATGAGAATCGCAGACAGAAGAGAGGAAACGTGCAGGGTATTTATAGAAACAAGAGGAATGCAAGCCCCTAATTGTGCTTAGTCTATCTCTCCCCTGCATAACCTGCTCACCGCTCCTCTCGCTGCATTTCTGCACTGACTCAGAGTGTGTGGAGGGAAAAGGCACAAGGCATGGGACAGCTAGGGGAGTGCACTCAGTGGAGTACAGATCTCCACCAGGCATACTTCCCCTTTTCTGGACTATAGACTACGCTGTGTGCGGAGCCAAACTTGGGACAGACACAGCAGCCAATTGTCAAAAGCTTTTCAAATTAGAAATTAAATGTATGCTTCAAATATAATATAGTAAAGTATAGAAAATATATTGCAAAACGCCCCCAAACCCACAAGTTTAGCTTGTCCTTGTTCTCTCTGTATCTTTTTCACCTTATTAAACACATTATGACAGGGACTGGGAACCTATGGCTTGCAAGCCATTTCTGGCTATTTGCCAGAAGTCATATGACTTTTGACAGAAACCATATTTCAAAAAGAGCACAAATTAAATAACAAATTTCAGAATTACTACTACGGTCTCTGTCTCTCTATTTCTCTCTTTCTCTCTCACACACACACATACACACACACATTAACACCCGTGAAGACTAGGCAAAGAGTTTGCTGACGTATGAAACAGTGATAGCTATTTTACACCACATTTTTTACAGTCAGGAAGCGTCAGGCTATGTAGCCCATTTTTACCCCCCACAGACAGCAGTGGTGGTCGAGCGAGCTAGGCAGTGGGTAATTTCCCACTGTGTTTTGTTTCCTTTGCCCTAAATCAGATATTGCTTCAACTAGACTGGCTTAGATTAAGCTGGATTGTTGCTGAGCTTATAAATAAGGCTTATACCAGGCTTTTAAAGTTATGATAGCAGTATCAGCATGAAAATATGACCTGAAGCTGTGGTAACTTCAAATGAAAATAGGAAGAGTAACACACTGAGCATCCTTCTCTGCTCCCAGCCAATGGTAATGAGTGACAGGCGAGAATCCATTCAGAGCAAAGTCTTCCTTAATATGTAAGTTTATCTCAACTGGTCAGATGGCAGTGTCACAAAATCTACTTTGAAAGCAAACAGCAGAGCATTTCTACTTATTGTCTGACTTTGGTTCACCCAACATGACACTTCACTTTTCCTGAACTCAAACAAAATGTCACCCTACCTGCGGCAGCTTTAAATTAGAATCAGAAACAATTTTTCAATTAATACAACAATGCTGCACCTTTCCCATGTCATGACTGTGATTAGTAATACAAGCGAAAATATCCTTAAGTTCAAACCAAATGGATTCATTCAATGAATGACTTTTATCTCAGTGTATATTTTTATTTCCATTGCCTGATTTTTCCACATTTCTCCTCTTTCGACTAAGGGGGTAATCGTTTTTAACTGGTGGTCAGGTAAAACAGCAGAGCGCCTCCTTTTTCAACCCACAACCTCCTGGGCTGCAGGAGGCCTTGGGCTGCTGTTTCACAGGGGCATCATGTTCTGCATCCACAGTCTCCGGGAGGTTGAGGGTTCACCTCCAAGCCAACTTCCCGTAAAGATTAATTCAGTATTCTAACCCAAATCCGCACACTGCCCCTTTCTTTTACTTTAGGAAAATCTAAGGAGCACAATGAGCGAATGGCCTTAATGAAACGCACACTCTTTCCTAGGTGCAGTAAATCACTTGCAGCGTGACTGTGTGTTTGTGTCATGGTTGTTCATTGTTGTCGCTAAAACACTGTCCCCCTCACTGGTGGTGTTTTGCAAGGTGCACTCGGGACAGGGGCTTTTGACTTCAAAGGGAATTCCAAGTAAAAGCCACTCAACAAAGGCTGTATAAGAAATGCAAAGTGGAATCAGACATATCTTAGGTCAGTGATTAAATACATTAAACAAGGCTTCATAATCAGTTGAATTAGGTGGATAATACATCACAGGGATGAGCAACATGGAAAATAAGTGTAATCTGCCCAAGTGAAAAACACACACAAGCACATGAGTGTAATGCAAGAGCATGTGCTGTCAACGTTATGTCATTTTGCATGCAACCAAGCGCTCACGGGGTACACATCTGCGAGTCCAAGATTGGTAATGTAAAAACGCCCAAACATTGGGCACTTGATTGTTTGGATTTCCCCATAATGAGGCATGATGACAGACTGACCTGTTGAGGACTACAGGATATTTCATATCAGCCAATGGGAGCTCTAATTTTGGATTGTTATTACAGTAGTCCTGTTCCCCAGGCAAACGTGGTCTGTCATTTCTTTATTTATTCTGGAGGGCCACATGGTGGTATTTACCCTTAAACAGACAGTGGAACAGGAAGGCCATGAGATTGGATCACGCTGTTTACTAAACAGGAGAGAAATGCACCTGTTTTTTTTGGGTTTTTTTGCCCTTAATCTTAGGCTGACCCCAAGTTGTCCTTTCACCTTCTTGTTATCATGAATGCATTTCTTTCTCTCTAGTTGCTATTTTCAAGGAAGAGGGGCAGTTTGCTCTCCTCACACATTCATAGTTACAGTGGAGAGAGAAAGAGACCGGAGTAAGATGAGACAGCACAGAATGAAAGTATGTAAAAGTAAAGGCCAGTGCAGCTGGACAGTGCATTGTAACCACCACCATGCCCCTCTATGCACTGGCTAGTTCAGGGCACAGTGCCTCTGCCATGTAAAATGTGTTTTTGGTCAGTTCCGGGAAAAAAAAAAAAGCAGCACGCAGGTTTACTGTGGTGCACTGAACCCTTAGTTTCTCATTGCATCCCAAAATAAAAAATGATTAGTTTCATCGCAGTCCTGATTTGATGGTTTTCATGTTGCGTCCAAAAGAGGTAATCAAATAAAGAGCATCATTTTCGAGCTTTAAATGAGTGCAAAGTCATTTTTCATGATTTCTTTCTCAGAATTTCGCCTTCATTTCCTTCAACCATTCAGAAGATTTGTCAATACAGGAAGCCAAGAGGTGTTAAAAAGCCCAGCCATGTGTGGGTAATGAGGCCAGCCTTCTTTGCTTGCGGTATGTGTGTGTGTGTGTGTGTGTTTGTCTGTGAGACTGGGTTTTCAGGTGGGGAGGATCCATATGCAAAACATCAGTGCTTCAGTTTGTTTTATGACCCGCTGAAATGACGCTGTGTTAATTTGGATTGTCCCTCCCAAATAAACAAAAAAAATAAAGAAAAAATTGGATTGGTGTTAAATGGGTGGGAGTGCTAGCATCAGTAAAACATCTTACAGCATTAAACTTTGCCTGACTTTAAGGACCCCAGATGTATAGTACATATGCGACTATAATCAAAAGTAAGGGGTGTTGTCATAAGATCTCATTGTGAGCTTTCACTCTTCGGATTTGCAAGTGGATTCATTTCTATCAAAACCTTTCAAATCAAAAATCTAAGATTGACGCCAGGAATACAAAAAAAAACAAAAAAAAACAACAAAAAAACAAAAAACCCTTGGCAGGGCAGCAGTGCAGAGTGGGGATATTGATATTAGTGTTGTTATAATTTGTTTTCTCCGGACTTGGTACCTTTCAGATCTGCAATTTATTCTCAGAACAAATTCATTTGACCGGATCAATTCAGGTCAACCATGATATAAAAAAGGAGTTGCCTTGCCCAAAGCTTACCTCAGTGGAGCTCATGGGGTTCATCAGGGTACTGAACATGGTTAGGATATGATTAGACTCTAGACAACAAAGTGAATAGGCTATAAACTTCAGCTCTGCGTTTGTCCAAGTCCGCTTTATGCTTCAGCTAATGCTCCCATATTGCTGTATCACTTTTTCTGTGTACAGGCGCCAAAAAAGGCCAATTTTGATCATAGCCAAGGCAGGCTATGAGAACTCAGAAAAGAGGGAGAGAACACAGAATAATGAGAGTTCACTTGCAAGAACAGATAAATGCCATTCCTGGAAAAAAAAACAAAAACACACAACGTACTTTTGGATTCCAAAATCCCAAATTATGTTGCAAAAGCCAATATCGCCTATGCATTAGTTTACTGGTATGATATTTTGATTGATATTACCTGTAAAAACATGTTTCACAGAATGAAAACAAACAGAGATGTATGGGTTTGCAAACCACCTGCACAAAAGCTTTGAACAGGCAAATGACAATAGGAAGATAAGAAAGTAAAAACGTGTTTGGTGTTAGTCAGAAAGAGAAAATAACTGGTGTGCCCTGTTCTGTTATTCAACACATTTCCTCCCGATTTCACAGCTGTGCAGGTCATTAGCAAACAGTTGCACGGGAACCTCGGGCCTGCCAAAACCTCCGCTCCAACGCCTGCTGCACATCCTGGGGTCACGGCGGGCCTCAGGGTTCGGTTGCCTTGGAAGTCTGACACTTACATGAGACACGCTCAAACATAAGAGCTACTGTTGATGACAGACAACCGAGGCTGGATAGGATCAAGGCTGTGGATTCGTGACCAGAGGTCTGAACGGTAGGAAGTCAACAGCACGCAGTGGTCTTGACTCTCAGACTGAGCTCAGCCAAGTGTGGTCTGGAAGGGTGTGAGGGGTTTGAACCCAGCCCAGCACCTCCATCATCTAAGTCAACAGTATCTATGTACCTGTGCACAAACAATGGGTATAGGCAACCGTTCAAGGGCTTAAAATGCAGCGTCAAACAAATAAATGCAGTAAAGAACAGCAATTTTTTTTCAGTCTTGCTCCAGCAAGTTTGTCCACAGTAATGAGACATATTACACTGCACAATACACTCCAAAACCACTATGAGGGTTACCAAAATACATTTGTAAATGGAGGTGACTGTGCTGTAGGTTGCCACCTCTGTTGCCATAACAAATGAGGTGCCTGTTGTGGCAGTCTGCCCCTGTGTATACCGGTAAAGGCCAATATGTCATCACTATTGTCGTTATACTGACCATGCTGACAGAAATGCAGTTCAAACACGAAAGCTTACTATGGCAACACGACCTACAACTCCTGTTGTGTAAACCACAGAGATCTGTGGAAATACTCAATTGGAATATCAAGGTGGATGTTGCTTCGTGATGTATGTTAACCACACTGGGTGGTGGCTCGTGCATGCACCATGCAGCATCTATCTATACACTCATTGGCCACTTTATTAGGTCCACCTGCACAGTCTAATCCAATCCAATCCAACTGTTCTGCCATAAAATTTACTCTTATGATGCCCCTAATGAGAAGGATTTTCTTTCACAGTGATAGAGGCGTTCATTCAGTTACATGTTTGGCATTGAGCTTATAGTTAGTGGTGCTGTTGTACCGGACTGCATTATATTGAGAGGTGTTTCCAATATTCGGTCCCCCCTCATGTATATGAATAAGGAGGACAAAAAATTAGAAACACCTCTCAATATAATGTAGTCCAGTACAAGAGCTCTGCAAACTACAACCTCAGTAATAAACACAGAATTAAATTTACACATTATCTACAGTGTCAACAACAAAAACTGAACATTACAAACTTTGTTAAAAGGCAGGATTTATGGCAGAGCTGTTGCATTGAACTGCATTAGATTGTACAGGTGGTCCTGATAAAGTGGCCACTGAGTGTATATACGTATATATAGATCGATAGATAAAGATAGATAGAACAGCAACTTCTTAATTTTTTACTTATGTGTATATCTATATCTATCTAACTTCAACTGAATTGTCATTATTTCATGGCAGAGTCAGTCTCAGTAAAGTTGACTTTCATTAATTATTTTTCTGTGGAATTCTGCTTTCTGTTCAATTAAGATTACATTGGGAATGACCCTTCACATCCTCTTCATGTTGAGCTTATGCAGCTTAAAAGGGTGCGTCTTCAGCGTCTGCCTCAGCACCTCAAGATGCAACCGTATGCCAGCAGCCATCAGACTGGACAATGTAACTGTGCAATGTAATTTTCTGCTCATACAGGCCCAGTGTCAGCCAGCTGGGAACATGCTGAGGCAGGGTGTCTAAACTTCTCTGGGTTGCTTTTTCCATTATCACGCTCTGGATTATTCTATGCAATATTTGCTTACACTGTTTTCTAGTCTGTGCATATATTCTGTAAACATTTACTTATGAATTGGCACATATGACATGCTAATCCCGTGGTGACAGTAATGCACACATCCAAATCAGCACATCCTATAAATTCATTAACTATACTGCCTTGATTTATTGTTACATGTTCAGACATTTTCCATATATGTGTGGCCTTTGTACACTCATTAGTGTAAGTAAAACAAACAATTTGTGCATAATGTATACAGTATTTGCTATAAACTCATATTTGTCTTCTTCATATCTGCATGTCAGTATAAATATTTTGATGATGTTTGCACTTATTTCATACTACCTATATATCATATTTGCAATATTCCTGCTTACGCACATGTAATTTTTCCTGCCTTAATTCTGTTTTTTTGTGTTCGTTTTCTCTATTTTATGCTTTGCTGTATCCTATTGCTATTTGCAACCTAATTTCCCAAAGGAATCATGAAAGTTTCATCCGCCTTTGTAATCTTTTGCACAGCTTTGGCATGGCTCAATGTCTGACTAACAAGCCTTTAGCTACAATTGCATAACTGTTCAAAAACCTCATTAAAAAACAGTGAAAATATCTTTCACATTAAAAATACCTCTAGCATTTGGGCCCAAATGTGGTGGAAATGTTCACTTAAATATTGATCACTTAAAAAGCACTATGATAGAAATTACCGTACATACAGGTTCAAAGAAGATATCTACCAATTGCTGAAGTTCAAATAATAGTTTCAGAGGTAGAAGCCAGCTATAAATATGTCATTGTCACACATGTTTGGGCATTAGAGTGAACAGTAGTGTCTGCATACCATCCCTTTCAGGTTTCAGTGGCAAAGACATTTAATTTAATTTCTACCCCCCAAGTCTCATTTTTTCCTGTTTTTTTGCTAAGGATCTTCCTTCGCCCCACGTTTCTTCTTTCTGACACACCTGCTCAAAAAACCTATAAAAAAACCTTTTTGTACAAGGATGCAGAGGTGTTTTCTCAGCAGCTGGAGCAGCAGAGCCAAGACACCCCCTGTCGCTGTACTTCCCTCTCTCTGGTGACACAGTGGAGTGGCTGGTTTAGGATTGGGGTTTGTTCCTGTTTGGATGTTGGTTAGAGTTAGGAGTAGCATTGCTGGAGTTAAGGTTAGCTGTGCTGGAGGGTTTCAGTGCTCTTGAAATGCACTGACGTTTTGTTTGCCCCCTGGTCTTCACTGAAGTGAGGACAACTGAATTACCACATGGGAGCACATTGTCCCATAATGTGCAACAGCATGCTTTGTTTCTTTTTTCTGCAGAAAAAACCCTAACCCTATATTGTTATTATGTTTTCTGTATATATTGAAAACAAGAATAACACCACTAAAGGCAAGCTGTAATATTCAACACTTTTGTGACAAAATAATCTTTTGATGTAATGACCATTCAAATGCTCTTTGTTGGTAAATACTTCCTGTAATTGCACTATTGTCAAAATATAGCAACAGCAAAGTCTGCACATGTACAGTTCAATGCCGTCTGTAATTGAAGCATTCTGTTCAGCCAATTCTGAACTCCATTTGCAACCCCAAAAAGCCGCCCCCCAGAGACATTGGTTATTCAACGTCTGCTGTTTTTCCCTGTGTTTGCTGGATGTGCACAGTCGGCTTTGGTGACCGGTCACAAGGGTCTGGGTGAACAAGACCGCCCGGAGCCCTGGGTCATGTTGATACAGTTGCCTACCCTGAGGCTGGACAACAGTCCCTGAAGAGAGGGGCCAGAGAAATGGAAGAGGCCTCTGGCAGTGA
>OMLB01015793.1:0-43857 GCA_900302555.1 Myripristis jacobus | reverse complement strand
CAGTGACCTTCTTCCCTGCTCGCCTCCCCCAGACTGAAGGGGTCACAGCCCTCACAGCTGAGCTCCGATTCCAGTCCCAGTCCTGCTGGCCACATCCTACCGGCCTGTATTCTCCAACTGGACGCTGATTATTTACCTGCTGCATGGGTGCCTGTTTGATCTGATGTAGCCCCTGAACATCTTCTTGGACTTTGGCCACTTCATGTGACAAAATCGGATGAAATCAGTGGTGGGAAAGACAGCGTTCACCTGAGATCTAAAGAGTTTCAAACAGCTGGGAATGTTGCATTGCTGCTGCTGCTGAACAGACTTTACATTGTTACAATCATGTTGAAAGACAGGACTAAATCCAAGCATATCTGAGAAGATTCCATGAAAATTACTCACCAATCAAAAGGATTTGCACAACACAGAAATAGACCACCCTTTTGCTGTGGACCTCTGAGGAAGTAGATCTCTTACACATGAAGGAAAATCTGAGTCATTGCTCACTTCCAATAAATCAGTTTAAATTGGAGTTCAAGCACATGCCTATTGTTATACTGAGGAATTTAGCGCAATTCCATGTAGTAAAGATACCTTCAAAAGGGTGCCTGCCTCACTCTGGGTAAGAGATGAGTTTGTTTAATGTTGAAACAAGACTCACTGTGGAAAAAGCCACTGTTTAAATAGAAAAAAAATCCTAAAAAAAGACACTAATAATGTTCTTTGATATTAGATATGGGCAGAATGTGTCAGAAAGCCTAACAGCTATAAAATCGAACATGACAATCACTCTCCAGACATTGTCCTGATGATAAACATTCAAAACTCTGGTGGCAATCCAAGAATAGTTGAGGCATCTGGCTCCACATGAATTCCAGTAAAGGCATCAGCTCAAGGTGCTCAGCCACATGTCCAAACAATATATCAAGTCAAAGCTACTGAGTTGTAAAGTCATGAAGTTGCCTTACAATCTGATCCTAAGGCTAAGCACATGTAATGTAGGGATTCAGGCACTGGCTACATGTGAATGCTAAACTGGCTGTTTCTATATGTAGACCCAGTGAGTGCGGTTTCTCTCAGTTACCTCTCACTGGGCGCCTTGGACATAATTCAAGTTTGAGGGACAAAATGAGCCTATAAATAGAATAGGATATTGTAAATTTGTAGTATATTTGAGTGAAGTGAATTAAGTTCAACTTAATTAATAAAATGGATTAAATGCACTGATCTTCACCTATGACCATGATTTTCAACTATTTTAAACTATGACAATGAACCTCATTTATCCTCATTTGGCCTTGACAATGGCCATGATCACTGGGATCAGCAAAATACATTTTTAAGGTCCTGGATCTCAGACTGAAACCAATGCTTTGTTATTTATTTGACTGCTTTTAGAAGCAAAAATATCCCAGTTATTGGCCACAGTCATCTGAATATGTATTTTCTAAGGTCTGAAGTTCAGATAAAAAAGAAGAAGAAAAAAAATGTTTTATTGTGGCCTAAACAGAGCAAAACTGTAGAGTAGCAATGAATTACATGCATCAGAAGGTAGCTGACTCAGGTTCTGCCAACATTTGCAGGCACGAAATTTCACGCCATCTTGCTTTTACCACCATGAAATAAAAATGATGTGGTACCTGATGAAATTAAGGACTCAGTCATGGTATTTGAACATTTTCCACATCAGCCCATTCTCTTTATTACCGTTTGACGCCCAGCTATTCTTTCCACTCATTATCTTGCTTACTCATTATTATGATGACAGATGAAGCTGGAATAGATCAAGTTTATAATGAATTTGTGCTGTTGTTGGTATCTCACCCTTGCTGACATGCAAAGAATTGTTTTTGTTTTTCTGTGACAATGCTCTCCTGATTTACATCATCTTAGTCAATGGATTGTGGGCCGGGTATGCTCCTTACAAAATGCTGTGGAAAGACCGCTACATATCGAGATACTACAAAAAAATAAAAAATAAAAAAAAATAAAAAATGTGGTTGGTCAGCATCCTCCTTGGTGATGGAGGCTTGCTCTGTACCTCCAGTGATCCTGGGTAGTCATTGCATAATGGCATCACATATCACACAGTTAAGAAACTTGTTGCTTTGTTTATTTGTGTTATTCCTCTCTTCCTCCTTGCCCGTCTTTCTTTCCTTTCCCTGCTCCGTTAAAGGTCGTAAGTTGATTTCCTATTGTCTGTTTGGAAAACAAGGGGCAGCTTTTTCCACTAGGCCACTGCTGTGTGTCGTTAAGTGTGCGTATGGACAACATGAATCATGTTTTTGATGCAGGGGAGCTGATTAAATGAAGTCAAATCCTTTCCTTCTCAACTTATTGAAAACAGCACCTTGGGCAAGGCAAGGCAGACTGCTGCATTTATCACAGAGTCTGTCATACAACGTCTCGCTTGAGTCAAACATCTGTGGGCTTCACTCGGGGAAACTGTCCAAAATATTACCTGCTGATCAACCTACTTAATATTTACTACCCCTAATTTCCTCTGTAGTTAAAAAAATGAAACTCAAATGTATTATTATGGTCATACTGCAGGCATTGCATAAAAATATGATTATATTAATGTAGGTATTTTTTTGGCAGGAAAATAGAATAAATAATTTTCTTTTACTTTTTATTGTATTTTTAAACGCTTATTTGCTACTATATGCTCTATTCTGCAATTATACACTAAATGCCACTTAAATGTTATGACCCTGTTAATCACTGTGTCATAACAATTGCTGTAAGGATTTTTTTTCATCAAAGGGGTAATCTGTGAGATCCTTGTTTTTAAACTTGACATTATTGGCAAGCATCTTGGTTTGGGTTGTGCGGTTTGGCCAGAGGAGGCCTTTTACCTCATTTTCCTCTAGCCCATGCTGAACTGTTCACATGTAAACTTCACTATCAAAGCCCCTGTTGAAGTGAAAGCAACATTTAAGGACAACTGCAGTCTTTTTTAAGTTAGGCATAATAGTTTAGTTTCCCCTGTCATTTGCATAATTCTTAATGCTTGCTGCACACTGTCCTCCGTAGAGCGCAATGGCCTTTTGTAGAAGCCATTCATCACAATACATTTTCATTTGGTATGAATAAAACATCTTCCACACAACTGAGAAATAGCCGAGTAAGATGCACCACAATAAATTATTAATTATTAACTAATGATTTTGTCAAAAAAATCATTTTGTTTTATGTTTATGTTATTGTTCCAGAAATGGAACAGCAGATAACAGTCTCTTTGTCTGTCATTTCCTGTACAGACGTTGGTATCACATCATTAAAATCTTTAGGAGATACATATTTTATAGGGCCATAACCTTTAAGTGACATTTTAATGTAGAATTGCAGAGTAGAGCAGTTAGACGACGAGATGTTTATACTTTTCAAGTGATGATAAACAAGGAAATGATAACTGGCAGTAAACTACATGTAGACTCATCTAAACAGATTATAACTCTATAACATTTACTGTGAGCCAACAAGTCCCAGTGTTACAGTGGGTTAGGTGCTAAGGTGGTGGTTTTAAAGGAAACATGACTCCTGTGACGCTTATGTCATGAACTGTCATTATCAAACAAGTGCAAAAATAATGTGATGTGATCCATAACACTCTGTCATTCTTTGTCATTCTGCTGATGCAGCTTGTTTATGCTGGTATAATTATTTTTGTATGAACTGTAAGGCCATGCACAAAAAAGAGCATTCATAACCACGCGCTCACACATACAGTCACAGAATCGCTGAAAAAGGCCGCTGGTCATTCATTTCTAGGAGCGAAAGAAGGTGGGTGACCTCAGCAACTATGTGACACGGACAAGTTCAACTTTATGTAAATGCAAAGAGATGCACTGACAATGCATGTATTGACAACTGCCAATCATCAGTGCCAAAAATGACCAACCTTCAGTACACAGCCATATCAGCAAGTGATAACAAGAACACTGGAAACTGGGATATTTATTTATTTTTTTTACCTCAGAAATAAAGAATTTGCTCCTTTGGCAAAAAAAAATAATGAGACATATTGTATTTGATTAAATAGAACAATCAAATCTAAATACTCAGTGGAAATATTGTATTAAATATGGAGTGAAAACCTCTCTATAACATGAGAAACACAAAGCCTCTGAACATGATCTTTTTTGGATCTGATGAGTGCTTAGGTAAACCTAATGCCAAAATGTAATCATAGATGCCTAAACAAGAAAAAAACATTATATTCCTGCCATATGTGTCTGGCATAATTTTGCAAAAAAACAGAACACACACACACACACACACACGTCCACCTCTACACCCTCCCAGTGTTTATGTGTGCCAACACATGCCAACAGCTACACGTGTTACTTGTCCCCCTGACACGTCAGGAGGCTCGTCAACAGGTTTGAACCCTGGGAGATGGTGCACCAGGTCAGTGGCCTAGTCCCGGGGGGCAGAGGAAGCAGCGCTCTCAGTGTGGGCCTTCTGGTCTCCTCATTGGCTGTGATCGTTAACTGTCACCACATCAGCACAATCAATGTGGGTTAAAAGCTGGGAACAGTACTGTCTAAGTGTGTGCATGTGTGCCAGGGTGTGTCAGGGTGCTCCTACTACATTCCTCATCTGTCTGGGTTCACATTGTCCAGAGGCAGAGCCAATGCCTGTAAAAAGCCAGCTAACCAACTTAAGAATGTGTTTAGCTCACAGTATCACAAGAAGCAAATTCTGCAATGACTTGATATATTATGGCACGGCCCATTGATAATACACAGGCAAGTTGAATAAGGTGTCTTTTCAACACCCCACCCTCTGGTAGGGACCTCTCCCTGGGGAGGGAATGAGGTCATGTTGTTCAGGAACCCAGTCATCCATCAGGACAATGGAGCACTCATAAATTCCCAGGGTGAAATGCTGAGTTGCACCAATCACATGCCTGGGAATCAGTGACCCTACTCTCTCTTTATTTCTTAAGTCAAAGGGAGTATAACTAACCATCTGATATCATAAAACTGCTTCCTTCCCAAGTGACTCTTAATGGGAAACCAACAAAGAAAGTTAACACCCCAGAGTGAGCACTTCCTCCCTGCTATAACAATAATGCATGCAGTTAATTATATCTGTATGCCGGTTGAAAATGATGATGCAATATTGTCTGTCATTAAAGGATTTTTTTTTAATGGCCACTGAATTTGCAAGATCAGACTAGTAGATTGCCATTTTTGGGAACTAAATATAGCACAACATATGGTAAGAAAAAAAAAACTTTGAATAAACTAGGTCGTCTGGCAAACCACTGGGATTTTCTTTTTTGCTCTTCCTTGTATTTTGTTTGGACCTCTGCCTCAAAAAGCCCTGCTGATAAGGAGGTTGGTGCTACATAATACACTTCACAATCTAGATATACTCACACAGATGTGGCCAGATGTACCCGAATTATTTTTATTAAAGAATATTTTATAAAATATTTAGCATATTTTGCTGGCTTAGTTGTCTGCAATAGTAATGCAGCTTACATGCATGATGGGGGACGTCTGCAATGGCAGCAAACAACAGAATCCATGTTGGACCACACGGCGTCAGCAAAAAGAGGAGATGTCCTGTCTTCTATTCCTCTGTACACCTGGCACATGGGTGACATCATGGAGGATTTCTGGCTTGGCGAGCAGAGGCCTTATATTGTCAAGTGCATCGTAAATTTGTTTTGTTGTGGAATAACAAAAGCCATAGCCATGGAAATAAATAAAGGAGATGTCATTAAATGGGTCAGTTTTGAACCAAGGAGGGACACGCGTCATAACAGGCACGGCCTTGTGGATCTGAGAGGGACTGACAGGGACACAGCGAAAAACACTGTTTCAGACTAGGAAATACAAAGGGATTGGGAAGAGTGACAGATGACCAATAGTTTCCGTGAGTAAACCACAAAGCAGGGATTTTATGGTATATCAGGGGTGGGTCCACCGATGGAAGTAAAATCTCTAATCACTGCCATGTTGATATGAAACAGAAGCAAGGAGGGGCGTCCACAGCCAGAGCCATGTTTGTGAACTGGAGAGTGTTTCTCTCTGAGAAAAGGACGGGCACGGATACACCAGCAGAGATCCTGTCCAGTAGAGATGCAGAGCACCTGAATGCTGCGAGCAACTCAGCTCCTGGAACAGGTGGATTTACTATTAGTGCTGAGAGTCTGCTTTGTCTATCTGGTCCCATCTTTATCAAGTCAAATGACACACAACGGCAAGATTCCCGGCAATCTTTAATTTAAACAGTATCCAGACTGAGCCTTGGTGACGGATACCGCAGATTCAGAATATTTTCAGGGCTTACACACAATCCTCCAGCAGCCCCTTTAAATCTCAGCCAAACTCACATCACTGCTTTCATAATTTTGTGGATGACCGATTCGATGGTGAATATCAAAACAACAGAAAAAAAAACGCTTCAGTATTTTATCTTCCAGATTGTGTTTGGTTACTATAATACACTGTTGGTAAGGTAACAGACAAAAGTGTCAGATCGGGACGTTCATCAAAGCAACTTTCTCCCCCTCCAAACCCCAGTTGGCGTGACTAAGAAGATTGATAAAGCCTGAGGCGGATTAGAATGACACATTACTCAGGTCTTTTAGATACAAGTGTTGAATATGTCACCTCTCTCTGACCTGACATACCTCTCTATTGTCTGTTTTGTAAGGGCTCTCATGCCATGTCTTTCGGGATGTAGCGTCATGATACAATTTCGTCCGCGGGAATAGAGATGAACAATAAAATGTGCATGTTGCCTTCCCTATCATCGCTGTAATAACATCGTGGTCGTCACCTCAGATGATGAATCTTTCTCTCACAGTGACTAATCTGGTGTTTCTAGTTTGCAAATTGGAGTTTAAGCCCACAGTTGGCTCGCTGGTAGCTACGGCCATGTTTTCTGTTTAGCATTCATATTTTGACCCGGGTTACGTCTTTGCCGTTTAAGTTCGCCAGTTAGCTAAGTTGTCTTCTCCTGGGACTGGACATTCAAAGGAAATTTGTAACTTGAGCGGCAGTTGCTGTTTTTAACTGGTATTTGCGTGGTTTGGCTTGGCCGTCAAACCCCCAGTTAGGGTACCAGCTAGATTACTACTGAATAAACGACGATAGCTCAAGATAGTGAACTGGTTCATGGAAACACTGTTATTGAATAGCACAGAAATTCTGTCATGAAATTCCACACATCTGAAATTACTCTTACCTCACTCTCTCACTGAGCTGGAGACATTTAATTCTCGTCTGTCCCTGCTTGTGTGGTCCAGAAAAAAATCCATAACAAAGCATAAAATGTTTTATCCATTCATAACAAAATACAATATTTTCTTGCATTTGTATCTATTTTTGACACATATCAACTGTTATTTGACTCTTAATGGAAAACACCTGGTACGAGTCATCATGCGGTAACACGCTCTGGTGCGTAGTAACACTACTGTGTTCTGCAGTACATAAACTAGTTCCGAAACATATCATCAGTCTGAGTAGAGCAGGCATTGTAGATACAAAAAAATGATTTTTTTTTAATGTTTTACTGTGGCTTTATTAATTTATTTCTCTGCTGACTGGGATGTAGATGTCAAACCACATGGGTTCATCGCAGGAGCTTAAACTGTACATTGATAGCACTATCAGGAAATTAAACCCATCTCTACAGCTCCACCTATGAGATAATTTCTTCCTCCAGAGCCGCTCTGCCTCCGAGAAATGTTTGTCAACTAAAACTCCAAGCTGTGTGTTATATCAGACCCTTTGCATCGAGAAGAATGCCAAACCATTACAACCAGTTGCAGAGCATGGAATGGAGAGATACTGTCTAACTGGAGAGATAAAGGCAGTAACTAACTGCTGGGTTGCACGCAGATCCAGAGACTGCCGTCCTTTCTCCCTGACCACACTGTCTGCACAGCAGCCGAGTGGAATACACCACTGACATTCCAGCTGGGTCCAATTTGGCTTTTTTTTTTTTTCTTTTCTGTAAATTTTATTATTATTTTTAATCATAAATGTTTCCTCTTGCGGTTATGTTAATATCTGGAAATACACTCCCGCAGCCTCAGATCACTCAGAAGTGTTTGCGTGGTGTATGATTAAGGGCGCCTGGCGAGCTTGAAGTCCGGCCTTCGCGTGGGTAGGCAGAGACAGCAGCAGTGGCAAGACTTTCCAGGAATATCTCAAATAAATCAGGTGTGATAGCTGAATGGAAAAAATGGTCCATTTTCCATGTACACTTTCCAAGCATTCTTTCTACAGGAAATCCAAGTTTTTACACCTTTGTCATAGAACACTTCTCCTGGTATTCTGAAAAGAAAAAAAACTTTTTTGTGTGTCAGAGTGTAAACAACATCTTTTTCCACGGGTTTGTTTGTTGTATTTTCCCCGGCAACAACAGAATCATCCGTTTACGCACCTCCGTCATGCTATCAGCCATCCCCTCTTCTCTCATCCCCCCACCCCTTTTCCAATACATTCAAAACAACACTCTTGAGTAATTGTAGTGGTCAACACAGCAGGCCAGATATCCAAACAGGAAACAGGAAAAAAGTGGTGAAATTATTCCGATCAAGTGAGATTGGATGATGGAAAACAAGGCAAAAGGAGACATGAAAGGAGGGTCAGAAAGTGCACTCTTGAAGTCGGCTTCACACCAGCACTTGTTTTGATTGCAGCGATTAAAAATGGACAGTTGAGGTCATGCCTGAAGTCACAGAGTGTGAGACAGGGACTCAGCTTGATTCTATCAGTTCCCAGATTTAATCCTTTGGAATTATTTTTAGCTCCGGCAGGACTCTTAATTTTTTTTGACTGTGCACCAGCACTATCAGAGGTCTCCCGGTGACTGGATTCAGCTGTGTGGGATTAGCTTAGGTGAGAGACAGAGGTCTTTGCATGCAGACAGGCCCTGAGCGCGGTCATGCAGAGTTCTCTGCATCCACACTGGGGCCGCTGCCATTGGAAGCTGTCATGTCATTGGCCTGTCATGCAGTGTTGATGTTTGGATAGAGAAAATGTAAATGGAGTGTGATTTTTGGACGACAAATCTCATTTTTTTTGTCATCTTCTGCCAGTGGTATCGTTTCGGCAAATTAGTACATTTCTTATTGTTAGGCGTTTGGAAGGGAGGTGGATTAGGTCATTTTCTTTTCATAGCACTCCTTCGTGTCTCGGTGCACTTGACTGCTCATCGCATTGCTGTGAAGCTAACGGGATGTATCTTTTTTTTTTTTTTTTTTTTGAGGTTGGGCTGTTGCGTTGCCATCGGAAACAATGTTAGGAGAGGGCCTCGGGCCCAGATGAAGCAAGGGTATCTGTTCAGAGGAGCACTCTGCTCAACTGCAGCCCTGTCAACAGGTCTTGGCTTGGGCTGCACGATGTACCACAATGTGACGTGCCATTCATGAAGATCCATTGACTGCTGCATTTACTCTGCATACCAGAGGAAGAGAGTTAGGAGCAAAACGATATCGGAAGGCTGAATGCTCCTGACTCATGCAGTACTGTGGACTACCTCAGAGGGGCTTAATTGAAGCCACATTCCTAGGGGTGAGGCTTGAATTCCAGAGTTGTTCCCACACACATATACACTGGACACCACACGCCCCCTCACACATTCAGGCTCAAAAACACACCTACGCACGTAGGTAGTGATAGGCCGTCAGTCTCATGCTCCCATTCATGCAAATGCCATCTTGATTCCATCATGTATAGTGGAAGTGGAACCTTTAATTGTATCAGCTTTTGGATTCCTTATCTCGTTCCTGAGTCACATCAAAGAGGGCATTTCCAAATTCTTTTCAAGATGTGCCTGTGGACTTTTTAGAATCAAATGTGTGGTTCTGATTCACCATGTTTATGTAGAGACTCGCACCGCAGAGTGGCTTTGGCCACCCAGCCATAACAGTCCATGAAAACGCTGGGTCAAGACTTCAAAGACTTTTCCCAGATTATTCCAGTCAGGAGCATGAAAATAACACTGTGACAAATACAACTTGCATGGCAGGATAGAATGTCCCTCATCCGTTCGCATTCTGGTCTTAATCAGATTGCTTATAAATGTCCCAAATTAAACCAGGCCGCTCCCTGGAATGCGGCTTCATGGTTGTACTGGAGTTTAACACAAACAGGTCAACACTTCACACCATGTCCAAACTTCCCTGTCTTGAATAATCAGGCGGTATTTTCAGGTGCATAGTGTAACTCATTCATCCCAACTGGCTCAGGCCTAGATTTGGGAACTCAGAGCAAAATTGCTTTTATCACCTAGACTTTGTCATTTTACTGAGACAGAATCACCATATGAAAGGGGATGATCTAAGTGTGTTTACAAGTGCCTTACTGTAAGTGAAATATAAAGCTGTTGATTACATAATTCTTTGGGTTGCCAGCTAAAAGAGAATCACATTCAGATGGTGATGAAGGACATATGAAGTTTGAGCTGCAGTTAATCAGTGATGAGTCATGCTACTTTAGTTTTGCTCAGTTTCATAATGCCTCAGTCATACATCAGAGGATGTCAGACTGAAAAAAAAGTAACAAGTTCAAATAAACCTACAAATTCCTGAAAGATATTCAGAAAAAGAAATGAAAATCTGCCTTGACACCAAATTCCCATACAATGTGTTACTCCAAAGATCTTGAACAATAAGACTGTGTACATGTCTCCATACTTAGTCTGTGATGTCACCAGGTAACACTTTCTGAAGCAGTAACAATGAGTAACACTTTAACTTACGGACTCTAAGATAGTATTCACTCTGCTGTTAAATAGCTTGGGTCACATTCACACCTAATAGTCTGTTTGCATGGTCCGGACTATACATTTGATTCATTCTTACTTTTCCATTTGGTTCAGTTTCACATGGTAAAACCAAGTAAAACCAAAACCCTGCACATAAACCAAAATCATGTGCTTGCTTATTATAGGCGAAAGTGATTCAGAGCTTCCCATCCCGTCACCTTACCAGGAGAATGGGAAAATGCATTGGGGAACAAAATTACTGCTTCAAACTTGGTCTGAGGGCAGTGCTGCTTTTTCTTTATTTGTTGATGTGGTGTGAAACAGCTTTGAACTGCAATGCCAAAAATCTGAAAATCCCTAGCATTAGCTAATTTAGCATTACAGTAGTTGACATTGACGTTTTAACATCTTGGGATTTGTTTCCAGTCTGTGATAGCATTTTGTTTTCTTTCTTTCTTTCTTTCTTTCTTTTTTTTAAACAAGCACATTATTTCAAATACAGATGCCCAACTGGGCATGATGGTGGTGCTAGAGGGAAGGTCATGGGGTCACCAAAATTGCTGGGTTTTATCCTCTCACCAATATGTATTTTGTCACCAAATTTCATGGAGATCAACAAAACAGATTTTGAGATACACTGCTCTGGACCTAACTGCATACAGACCAGTCCGATGTATAGGCTTCTGCTTCCCAGCGGGGCAAAATTAGATTAAGTTGATATCATATGTAAGGTTAGGGTTAGGGTTAGGGTATGGATTCACCCTGTGGTCTTTCTAATGTCACGGTTTAACATGTGTAAAGGACAAAATTGAATAAGAAACCAGCCTATTCATTTTCACCCCTGATTCCCTCTGGAAGTCCCAACCACCTCGGCAGCCAGAGAAGAAAGCGTGTAAAGAGAAAAGGTTCCATTCATAATACAAGGAATGTCCTGAACCATGGAACTGGCTTGAGTGTTTATGGCAGTCATCCTCCTTTTGTCTTTGCATCAAAGGAGGATTAAAAACAGAACATGAGAGACAGACACAACTCTGATCAGTGAAGATATCAGTCTGTCATTTATTCTAAAGAAGGCGTGTGGCCATCCCCTGTACCGATGAGACTGGAGACAACAGTGTCATGATTTCATAACCCTATGTCCAAGGAGAAAAATGCTCCCAGGCCAGGTACCTCTTTGCATATGTTGTCATTTACTGCATTTACGATTAAATCAGCAACTGCAACTTATTTTGAAGTACTGTTACACCTTGGCAACAGTCATTTACATTAAATCAAATCATGAGTTGCTGTGGTTACCTTTCTCACTTCAAATTAACTGCTTGAGTTTGCTTGGAACTGATTTGAGACAACTTCTTTCAAGTGGACTCCAAACTCAGATTCTAATAGTTGTAGCTCCCCCACACAAAGAAACAAAGACAGCATTTTCTAAATCACGATTGTTGGCCGTGTGTCAAGCTACAAAAGCCTACGATTCATCTTCAGAGTATGTCTTGATTAGAGACATAATCATCTGAATTCAACCTGCAAAATGGGGATTTTTAAATATGCAAAAACATCCTTTATGGTGGTAGCTTCTTTTTAAATTGAACCCTGCTTTCAAGTAATGTTCACTTCAGGCTACGTACAAAATGTTTGAAGTGGTTCAGTATCAAATTAAACTGCAACAGCTTTCCATTTGTTTCCACCATCATGTCTTTCCATCTGCTCTAGGTCCGTGGAGGTTGGTAATCTACTGTACTGTCCTTCGTCCCCGGAGTTCCGCTCTCTGCTGTGCATACTTGGAGATTTTGGCAGGGAGCTTATACCAGGGGTGTGTGCGTATGCGTGTGTGTGTCTGTCTGTGTATCATCTGTGTGTGGGGTTGCAAGTGCAAACTGGAGTGAGGCTGCAGTCATGGCCAGCTGTGAAAACAGCCTCCCCACACTGACCAGTGCAGAGTGGTTTGCCTGAGACGCTGCACGTGTGGTCCAACCTGGCAAGGATGAGTACAGGTGAGCTGTCTCACCATCTGCGAGACAGCGACTGGTAAATGAGCAAATTGACATTACGCAAATGCTGCAGGCATCAGGTCAGATGTAAGTTGTTCAACATCCTGGGTCAACGTAATGTCTTCACTGATTCACCAAACCTAATAGAAAAAAGGGCAGCACAGGCAGAGCGTGTTGCTGAGCCAGTGAATTTAACTCCACATTTATTGTGCTCGCCCGATTCCTCGGTTTCACTTGTGCTATTCAATTTATTCCACAAATTCAATTTATTTAAAGAAACCTGAGCAAGTTAGCAGCTAATTTTCTTTCATGAGAATTCTCTGTTCTAAAATAAGGCTGCTTACAATGAAAGGGAAAACAATCCTCTTGCCAATCAAAATGGAGCTCCAGCTGCTGAAATAGATCACAGCATGGATTTTAGCATTCTACCATCGACAACTAGGCCAACATTTATATTTTATTTCTTACTATTGCCATATAGTGCAACTATATATCCTACTGCACTTAATACACACAAACTGCTTCACACTTGAAATGTTGAATGTAAGGTAAATGTAAACCACTTATTTAAAACTGATAGATGTCGTACAAGAAACAGGCCCCTGAAACGGATTCTGGCTCCAATACAGTGTGGTCTCTTTGACTTCAGAGCATTCAAACAGGTTTTAATTTTTTTTTTTTTTTTTTTTAACAGGAGCGCTAAGGGCTTTTAACATGCTGTCTGCCATGTAATTAGTGTCTACGGCTAACTAGCGCCCAGCAGGCAGTTTTAAACACTTTGCTTGGCTGCACACCTTGCTGAGCCCCACAAGCATTCACAGAAAAAAAAATCTTGTCACATTATGCAATGCCCTAGCGTGCTAACATGTTCAAAAAGGTGCGTAGGACAGTTTATCAACCCAAAGAACATGCAACTCAAAAAAATCCTGGATTGCCTTACAGTATAATTTGAAAAGTACATTGCTGTTGGACAAAATCAAGAATACAGTGTTTTATTGTTACCATCTCTAAATTACAAAGATAAGAATACAGTATTTGATATGAAGAGATGACGTGGGGTCCTGTCACTTTTGGGATGGTGACAGGACCCAAGCTGGCCCCAGAAAATGATGTAGCCTCTGAGAAACCCACCCAGAATTTTCCAGAAGGGTCTGGCTGCACTACAACAACAGCCATGTGATGGAAAAACTGGACCTATGGCACACTGTACATGTGTTATGTAGGTGCTCCTATTAGTGTGTCTGTGTGTTTGAACTGTGCGAGCGCCTATACTGCACAGATGTGTGTGAGTGAGCGTGTGAGAGAGAGACAGACAGACAGAAAGAGAAAGAGAGAGAGAGAGATTCTATGCATGCAAGGCATCTGGATTTGATAAGCATTTCCCACTGAACTGCAGAGGGCCTGGCTGTGTGGTCATGCAGTGTGTGGTAGTGCATAGCAGAAGACCCTACCGTGTTCATATGGCTTGTAGACGTGCTCTGACAAGAGGACATCTGTAACTTGTCCATCTATACAGCACTTTGGGGAGAGTCAGTTCAGTAGATAATATCCTAGTTTAAAGGGAGCAAACGGACTAAAGCAGCATGATGAATCTCAGAGCAGAGCTGCCACACTTAGAGCAGACATGTCTCATTGGAAAAACACAAGGTGAGAAGATGACAAAGAACAACTTAACACGTTATCTCAAGGTCTGGAGCAAGGACTCCGTGTTTACTCTAGACGGGAAATTGGAAGACGTGAGAGAACTGAAAACAAATTTAAATTGAAAACTGTCTTCATTCAAAACAAGACAGTCAGGGGAGACAGATAAATATTTGTGGGTAAAGTAGCCGTCTTTTCCCATGTGTTGAACTGGGGAATAAAATTCAATTACCGAGTTCACTGCTGTCAGTAGGAGCACATGTAAACAGAAGGAGGAACGCAAGTCAGGGCCAGGTTAGCTGGGTTAAGCATTTCGGTGACTCAGATGCAGTTGCGTGGCCTCCCAGGCCCCTGATACCTTCACTCATTAATGTATGGCATGGAGGAAAACACATGGCAGCAACGCGTCTTGGCTCCCTCGCACAAGTTTATAAAGCTAGGAGAAACCAGACACGCAAACGGATGCCGACTCGCTCACTGGCCTCCCTGGCGTATGTCTGCCTGCCTGTGTGTGTGGGGTTGTGTGAGTGCATGCATGTTTCTGTAAAGCGGCTGCTGTATTTCATTTTTCAACATTTATCTGCCTGCTCTGTGGCCTTTGAGGTCCACTCATGTCCACTGGAGCCACAGATGTATGGTAACTAGTAGCAGAGCATGCTCTCTCACTCAAAGAGTTTGGCGGATGCCGCCCACCAAACACAGCCGCCCATACCAGACGAGTGCATCACCCCTGTTCGGAAAGAATGAACACATTGCTTCCTAATGTGTTCCCAATGGGTGCAGGTATTTGAGAGGGAGTCAGCGATCTGCAGTATAATTGCTTCTTAAACTAGGCCATGATGCTCTGCAGACAAATCCCCAGTAGTTTGTAAACAGTTGGCCCAGGCCTATAATCAATATTCCAAACTAATGGACAAAAAATACAAAGTGAAAACAAAGAAAAATCCTTCCTCATTTTGCTGAAATGTTATCTGACAAGTTCTTTTAGAAATGTTTCCAATATATATATAACAAGTTGGAATTGAATGCCGTTTCACCAGACAGTCTAATCCAAAGTAGTGGCCTCTATTGCAATAGGGTCAGAGCTGTTTGTTCTTTTAACAGTTAGTGACCTGACTTGGTGGGCCCTCTGATTAGGGCCCAGCTGAGATCAGACAGCAGGCTTCAGCAAGAAGACATCAGGACCACTCCATTGCCCCTTAAAAACATCCCCTTTAATTATTTTTGTAAGTGTAAGTGAACGAGTGAGTGGAAACTATGTGCATTCCAGCCTTCCTCTGAGGGGGAGCGGGGCTTTTAGCTTGTGGCATAGTGATGGGGGAGGATACATTTACACATCAGAGGGGGCTGTTCAGGAGGGCAGGATGAGGTCTGGGCAACAGGACAGTATAAACACCTCAACAGGCCAGTTCTGGCTTGGGCTCTCCACATCCACTCAGCTCCATGACCTTTCTATCCTGGTCACAGCAACAGGCTTTTTCCATCATCTATCCATGTCGGCAATCATCCCTGATGTCCCTTAATAGGTAATTAATTAATCGACAAACTTCACTACTACAAATAGCAACTGCAACAACGATAGAGCTTTCCTCCTGTAGAGGTCCCTCCGTCTCACCCCACCTGTCCTCTTGAGTGACAGGAGCTTGAAACTGATACATAAAATAAAGTCACGTTTTAACAATCGTGATGAGCGAGCTAATCAGAGCAGAGATCCAACTGAAACATCGAGTGATGAGGTACTATATGCCCGTGTAAAATGGAGTGAGGCGTTTTAGGCTTCATAGCTTAGGTATCTTACGGCGCCGGTTGCTTTCTTGCAGCCAAGGAATCATTGATTCATTAATCAACAACTCTATCAGCCCCCTGCAGGTATATTGTGATCACTCAGTGTGACGAAGCAGCAAAAATCTGACATACTACACCTTTAATTGTGTCTGCTCCCCTCTCACTCAACACAACTCGACTCCTTACATCACGATGAGTGTGTGGCCCATCCATCACCCTGTGTCCTCTCTCTCTTTCTGCCACTCCCTTTCTCACACTCTCCCTCTCCTTTTCCCCTTCCCTCACCCCCCTCCCTTCCTCACCTCAGCATCTTCACCGCACACTCTGTCCCGGTCAGCCTCTCATTATATTTACCCACCAGAATGTGGACCAGCTCCACTTCATGCGAGCAGAAAACCACAAGTGTTGTTCTGTCTGGAGAGCGCCCAGGCGAGAGAGTTGCTTCAGTGTGCTCTCCACCAGCATCTCTGCTTTCCTTGGACACAAGGACATGTTGAGGGGAGGATAGATAGACAGATCATTAAATAGAGAAAGAGAGATACATTTGCCTTTTGAATATAGGCTATTTTAGTTAACAAAGGTTAGAATAACCCTATCAACCATGCATGCAATTGAAAAAGTGCATCATTTTTAATCTATCCTTTAAAATTAGACGGGGAACGGGACGCATGCAAGAGAAACGCAAAGAGGCAGAGCGAGTGATTAGACAGAAAATGAAAACACAGCCATTCACTTACTGCTCTATTTCTCTCCATGTCAGCTCTCTCAGCATGCTGGCACATTTCCATCGCATTATGAGCTTCCCCGGCAATGCTGCCAAGAAGCCTGCGTCCAAACACAGTAGTGACCAGAGCTGTGCATTAGAGCAGCTGAGTCTGAGATTTACTGTGCCTGGGTTCAAATGATATTCAAAGTTGTCCAGGTGTGGATTATCCGTGACTAGCGGCAAAGCCACTGAAAGAAGACCAGAGTGACATCACAACCTCTAATCACCATTACCTGGCTGACCCAGCTATGTTCACATTTGTAAATTACTACCACATTGACTCTGACACATTAATATAGTTACTGTAAACAAACAAGACCATCACTGAGAAGATTGGCCGCCTCTACTGGTCTTTTGTATCATGTGCCACTGGGCTGTAAATCTCCTCATCTGCTTTACAGCACAAACAGGAGGAAGGACACTGTTCTTCCAGTGCAAATGGAACTAAAGCATTTTTGTTAGCTATCCTCTTTTGTGACAGGAAGGAATTGGGTTTACGGGAAATGTGGTCTTCATTTTACAAAATCTTGCACTAAGTATACCACTAGCTACTGATAGAGGCTACCAGTCCTGTTGACCATAGCCTCATTTGTTAATGGTAATTATACCATGGTATCACAGTTAATTTGACAAAGATTTTTAAAAATGATATACATAGTGTCTTTAAAGGTGCACTCTGCAAAATGATCTAGGGTCAACTGAAGACCCTTTAGACTCAGCTGACAAAAATGTTGTTGAGTCTACATGATTTTCCTCATTAGACATGTCATTGATCGATTACCAGCTTATTTCACTATTTAGCCATTTGAGTCTAAAGGGTCTTTACTTCATTCCATCCTCAGCAGTTTTGCTTTTAGAGGACAATAGGGAGGTTGGGGCTGTGTTTCTTTATGCAGTTGTGCTATCAGTTGTCATGTAGACTATAAAAAGTAAATGTAAAAGTCTGCACTAGTCTGGTGCTTGAAGTGGCACATGAGAAGGCAGAGACCCAGGACAGCTCCAAGGCTGCACTTTTTCACCACCAATATCCCACCAACCCACCTGCTGCTCTCCTCTAACATGAACTTGTCAATAGCACTGGTCTAATTATAGAATATATGCACAAAGACCTCAGTCATACCTTACGAAATTGCAAAAAGTGTATACCCACCGCTGCAAATTCTTTGGAATGTCTTACATGGCAAGTCACTTCCTCAATATCCCAACAGGTCAATGTACCTAGCCAACCTTTTCAGACCATAACCAGAAATGATTTCATTATTCTGTTGGTGTGCTTTTATTTGTCTGACTACACCAACAAGGTATTTGCTGCTCAGCTTTGTTCATGCCAAGAAATACATAACAATGAATAAAGGAGGGAGAGAGAGAAGGCTCAAACGGCTTTTAAAAGAATAAAAAGGTTGTATTGATTTCTCAAAGAATACATCAAGTCAAATGGGCAGGCACAACTCACACTTAAAGGAGTTTCAGGTTCATATAAAAAAGGATATGTTTTTCCATGTCATGTCTCATTTGCTTGTTCAACAATCAAAACCAATCCAATTGGGCCCAATAATTGACTCCAGTCCTGAGTGAGAAAGAAAGAGAGAGAGAGACAAATTGATTTATACAATGAAACATCTATAACTATTGAATAATCGCTATGAAGCCAGAACAGAAGGCAAGGATTCAATTAGAATGCACCCTTGCGAAGTATGCTTCCACACAATAATGTGTCTGCATCCTAACAAGAAACATAACCTAATAAGCTCTTTATAATGAGATGAACGTTTACTTTCTTGCCTGCAGCGTTCCTCGGCTTTGTTCTAGCGGGTAAGATTTACTGTTTGGTTGTTAGTTCAAAGTCATAGCAGTAAATTCTTCATTTAGGCAGAGGACAGGAGAAGTGAACTGTACCCTTGTTACGACCTGATTTTTCCTCTGCCATTGCATTTATAGCTGTGGATTAATAAGACAAGTACTGGAACACCCTCAAGTTATGTCCTGACTGCTCTGCACTTCACATCCCAGGAAGCTAAAAAAAAAGATCATAAATTGTGTTTTTAAGAGGTTCGGTTCAGGGGGCAATGTTGGTCACCAACCTAAGCCTGGGCCTGAGGAAGAGGCTTTGGGTTGCTTGGCGTTTTGACCAATGCCATATAGACAAAATCTGCAAAGTGTGATGCTTCTTATAGATCACACTATCTGTTTGTCAACTTCAGCCCAAGCTATGTTGCTGCATTGCGGATCTTAAAACCAACCACCTCAGTCAATCAGCTCAGAGTGTTAACGTCTTTACGTGCTTATAATGCATGTAACAACACATTGTTAGCCACAATCAGCAGCTACTATAAGTTACTGTTGGAAGTTTAACCCAGGTAATAATTCCAAATCTCGCGGTATTTGTTCTTCATCCCGTGGGATGGTCATCTGGGCTGGTGGCCCAATCAGCTTTTACTTTGTGGGTGACGTCATGTGGTCACGTGGGTCGGCGCGGCCAATCGCGTGCGGTTATTAAACTGCCGTAGCTCAGTCTCGAACAGAGCAGTGGGGAGGCTGCATGAGAGAAGAGCTACAGGTGAGTTTAAACCATTTTCGCCACTTTTCTTATTTAAATTACGATCGGCGTTACACCCTGCATATGTATTAATTTGTAGGAGCCCCTTGCCGTGCCCAGACTGTTTTGAGACAGAACAAGTGTCATAGCGTACACGTGGACTGGTTTCTTGATGATGATTATTAGCCCATTACAATGCCTTAACTGAGCCATATCACATAGACATCCTTAGCCATTACCACAGTGTTTTTTATTGTCTTTGTAGTTTTGCCTCAAATTTATTGACACAGTTGCTACATAAATTTGTGGCGAGCTAGCCAGGAGAGAGTACAGACAGAGCTGAGTAAATAGCAACAGTAAATTTGACACTCATTGCAAATATGGATATTTTGGAGAAACATGGCATAAAAATTCCAAACGCTGTTTTGATCAAACATGTAACCCACGATGACACAGATGATGAGGTGGTGGAATTTTTGAGTCAGTGTGGCAAATCGTCTAACATTAAGGTTATAACCGAGCCGGGTGTTTTCCAGCACACAATTGTTTGAGTTTGATTCGGGCAATGCTTTGGTTGAACTGCGGAAAATTTTACCATATACATATATTTGCCAGACTGACAAGGTGACTTATGATATTCTAGAGCTTTCAACCGTGTGCGCTGATTTTTATGGTGAGTTAAAAACAAAAAAGTACTTGGGCGAATTGAAAGAGTTGGCTAAACTCACAGGACAGGACTACGCGGAAGTCCTGAAGGGGGTAATGTCTCTACTGGGCCAGTCCATCACCAAGCCAGGTCCCACGCCACAAGTGAAGACTTGTCCAGATCTTCATGAGGAAGTGGTGCCGTCTGTTTCCAGTACAGCTATCCCTGCACAGTCGCCCAATACTGCCATCTTCAGTCCACTTCAAGGTGCTACAGCTATAGCACAGGATTCAGGAGATGGGGTGCCACAAACCCTTTCAAATCTCAACGCTTTGAGCACAGCAAGGCCTTCAGTTCCTACATTGTCTATTCCTGAGCTCAATCCACCAGGAATACAACGTTATGTTGTTGAACACATTGTGAAAAGTGATGACAATGCAATCCATCTGTCCACACAGAGACTCAGATCATTTTCAGGTCGTGTTCCCAGAGCATGAATCTGATTATGAAGCATGGCGATCTGGAGTTGATCTGCTGTTTAAAGATCCTGCTGTTTCAGACCTGCAACGCTCCAGGAAAATACTTGAGTTTACTCCCACCAGCAGCAGGCATCTCACGCCAGAAACACCACCCATGGCTTACCTTCAGATCCTTGACTCCGCATATGGAACAATCCAAGATGGTGATGAGCTATACGCCAAGTTTATGGAGCTGTTCCAGGATGCTGGGGAAAAACCATCTGCCTACTTGCAACGTCTGCAGGTTGCACTAAATTTGACTGTGAAGAGGGGAGGAATCCCAGCCACTGAACTGGACCGACATCTGTTAAATCAATTTTGTCGTGGCTACTGGGACAATACAGTACACTCATATCAGAACTCAGCGCAAGTCTCATCCCCCATCTTTCACTGAGTTGTTGCTGTTACTCAGGACAGAGGAAGGTAGAGAGGCTGCAAAGGTTCACCGTATGAAGCAGCACCTTGGTTCAAAAGCCAGAGCCGGGGCGCACGCCCAATATGCCTGTGCCACTCCAGAAGAGACTAAAGTTGACGCACTCGCTACCATCACTCAGCAGCTCACTCAGCAGCTTGCTGAGATTCAAAAGCAGCTGGCGTCTCTTACTGCTCAGTCAAATCGAAGGCAGCCCACTCCACCCAATCCAACTCACGTCAGCCGGCTCAGTGAAAGCATGAAATCCAGCAAAACTACAACCCGTTCCTCTTATAAGACTCCATCATCCGGACCAAAACCAGGTTATTGTTACAACTGTGGAGAGGATGGACACATAAAACCCAATTGTGACTATGATCCAAACCCTTCACTTGTAGCTATGAAGAAGAAACAGCTCACAGAGAAACAGAGAAAGTGGTCAAAATCAAACCCTCACAGTGCCTCATCTTTAAACTAGATCAGGTTCCTGTTGAGGGGCAAACAGGAACTGCTGAGGACCAACAACGTCCCACCAAGCAGACACCAGTGAAGTGCATCAACCAGTCACATTCCACTTCCACCAAAGCTATTTGGCTGCCAAGAGGTTTAATCGGTTCCAGATGCACTGGCCAAGTGAGCATAGCTGGTCAAGAATTTTCATGCTTGCTGGATACCGGATCCCAAGTAACAACAATACCTGTTTCAGTCTACAATCAACACTTCTCACAACAACCTGTTAAGCCACTGTGTGACTTGCTACAAGTAGAGGGTGCTGCTGGGTAAGACGCACCATATGTAGGCTACATTGAAATGACCATCACATTCCTGAAAGAGTTCATTGGTGCTGATATGGATGTGTGCACCCTGGTCCTGGTGGTCCCAGATGTCAGGCCAGAATTCCAGTCTCAAGTCTTGATCCGCTTTATGAGCAACATCTAGAAAGTGAGTGTGCCAGCTACAAACCATCACGGCATGGCTACAGAGCTGTTCTCCATTTGCTGCAGCTGCGGCATCAGCAGAGCCAAGGGGCCAACGACAGTGCGGTGAGATTGGCGAGTAAATCTCCACTTGAAGTTCCAGCCGGCCACACCATGGTCATCCAGGGGCCTGTCCGTGCTAATCCACCACCAGTCAGCAAGTGTGCTCTTATTGAACAGCCATCCACTCCAGTGCCTGGAGGTTTGTGTGTAAGGAACTGTCTTGTTACCCTGCCCAGCCATGCACCTCACAGGATTCCCATCGTGATCACCAATGAATCTGATCACACTTCAGCCATTGAGCATCATTGCTGAACTCTCTGGGTCACCTCAAATTCTGACTCACAATGTCTCCACGACCAAGGCACCGAGTGCAGAAGAAAGCAATCTGAAGTTTGACTTTGGAGATTCTCCAATTCCCCCGGATTGGAAGGAACGAGTTGTCTCAAGACTTAAGCAGATCCCAGAAGTATTCTCACACCATGATCTTGATTTTGGATGTACCGATCGTGTGAAGCATCACATTCGCCTCCACGATGGGACCCCATTCAAACATCGAGCACGACCCATTCACCCTCGCGACATTGGGGCAGTACGTGACCATCTGCGGGACCTGTTGGAGACAGGAGTGATAAGAGAATCTGAATCACCTTTCTCCTCGCCTATCGTAGTCGTCCGTAAGAAGAATGGAGACGTGAGGCTGTGCATTGACCGCAAGCTTAATCTCCACACTATCAAAGACAACTACGCACTCCCAAATCTGGAAGAGTCATTCACAGCACTTACCGGTTCATGCTGGTTCAGTGTTCTTGACCTCAAGTCTGGGTATTACCAAATTGAAATTGCAGAGGCCGACAAACCCAAGACCGTGTTTGTAACTCCACTGGGCTTCTGGGAGTTCAATCGGATGCCTCAAGTCGTAACCAATGCGGCAAGCACTTTCCAGCACCTGATGGAGAAGTGTATGGGAGATTTGCATCTCAAAGAGGTCTTGGTTTTCCTGGATGACCTAATCATCTTCTCTGATACCCTTGAAGAACACGAGAGTCGATTGTTGAGGGTCCTTCACCGACTCAAAGACTATGGCCTCAAATTGTCCCCAGAAAATTGTAAGTTCTTCCAAGCATCTGTGCGGTATCTTGGACACATTGTTTCTGAGCAAGGGGTGGAGACCGACCCAGAGAAAATAAGTGCTTTGAAGTCCTGGCCAGTTCCCCAGAAGCTGAAAGAACCATGGTCCTTTTTATGATTTGCAGGATACTACCGCAGGTTCATAAAAGGATATGCCGAAATCGCAAACCCATTGAATGACCTGACAAAGGGGTACACTCCAGCCCGTTCCAAAGGCCGTAAGGGAACATCCACTCCAACCTACGATGCCAAACAGGTTTTTAATGAGAGATGGACATCAAAGTGCCAACTTGCTTTTGAGACTCTCATTGACAGACTCACGACAGCTGCAGTGCTTGGGTTTGCTAATCCGAAGCAGCCCTACATTTTGCACACCGACGCAAGTACTACAGGTCTTGGAGCAGCACTCTACCAAGAACAGGAAGGACAGCTACGTGTAATCGCGTATGCCAGTTGGGGATTGTCCGCCAGTGAATCTCGTTACCCAGCACACAAGCTGGAGTTTTTGGCTCTGAAGTGGAGTATAACAGAAAAGTTCCACGACTATCTGTGTGGGGCAAGTTTTGTGGTTGTAACTGACAACAATCCATTGATGTGTATTCTGACATCTGCTAAGCTTGACGCTGCCAGTCATAGATGGCTTGCTGCACTCTCCACCTTTGATTTTAAGCTTCCAGCAGTTCTGTTTTTTTATTTTTTTTTTTTTTTTTTTATTGATTTTAAGGTCCAGCAGTTCACTCATGACCATGTTGATGACCGGGCGGTTGAACTTGACCCAGACATTGTGGCCGCCATATGTCACAGCTGTCTGGTGAGAACTTCAGGTCCCCCTGAGAGCTGTATTACCTTGGTGGAGTCTCTGAGCATGTCAGCCGCTGTCATCCCTGACTGCTATGCCAGTGAGTCTCAGCAAGGGTTCCCAGTTGTGCCCTCACTATCTCTTCTCGACCTCCGGGAGAAGCAGAGAGCCGACTCCAGTCTCAGGGAAATCATATCTGAGCTCGACACTGGAGAAAGTGTGCCTCCCACAGTCCGACAGCAACTTCCAGATCTGGGCCTTCTGTTAAGAGAGAGAAATCGTCTTGAGCTCCAAGATGACATCTTGTACAGGAGGAGGCACGATGGAAGCCATCTGTCATTCCAACTGGTGCTGCCAGAGGAGTTACGGCAAGTAGTTCTCACCAGCCTCCATGGCGATATGGGACATATGGGGGTTGAACGAACGCTTGACCTAGTGAGATCTCTGACGCTTGAAGCAGATAAGAGTAACACTAAAGACATCTTGGTCCTCACGGATCATTTCACAAAGTACGCGCTGGCTTTTCCAACTGCCAAACAAAAGGCGAAGACAGTTGCTAAATGCCTGTGGGAGAATTTTATTGTGCATTATGGCATCCCAGAGCGCCTGCACACAGACCAAGGTACTGATTTCGAGTCCCATCTAATCAGAGAACTCTGTGACATTGCTGGTATTGAAAAAACCTGGACCACGCCATACCATCCTTCAACTGAGTTCAACCAAACTCTGTTAAACATGTTGGGTACGCTGGAGCCGGAGCAGAAGCAGAGATGGAAGGGGTATGTGAAGCCACTTGTCCACGCTTATAACTGTACCAGAAATGAAGTCACAGGCTACACTCCTTATGAGCTCATGTTTGGTCGCTCTCAAAGATTACCTGTGGACCTTGCTTTTGGCTTACCAGTCACAGATGCAACCTCGACATCGCACTCAAAATATGTGCAGAATCTTCGCTCTCGACTTGAAGAAAGCTACCAAGTCGCTTCCAAGAACGCAGCCAAGTCAGCAGAAAGAAACAAGACTCTCTTCGATCAGAGAGTAAAACCATCCACTCTGGAAGAAGGGGATCGAGTCCTTGTCCTGAATGTGAGACTCCGTGGTAAGCATAAGTTGGAGGACAAATGGGAGAAAGACATCTATGTTGTTGTTAAATGTGCTGGAGACCTCCCTGTTTACACAGTGCGACCTGAAACAGATTCATCTGGAAAAACTCGAACATTGCACAGAGACCTTCTGCTTCCGTGTGGTTTCCTACCCGAGAGTAAAGAACCAAAACTGCACTCAGAGGAGTGACTCAGAGGAGTGTCTGAGCGGGGAAGAGGAGGAATGGAGAATCCCTCAAGTTTAAATCCCATCAACTGTGAAGTTCAGTGTAGACGGCACTCTTCCTACTCAGTCTTCATCCACCAACACTGCAGTGGCTGAACCAGTTAATTCACCTGCAAAGAACCTGCTGGCTGTCGGGGAATCTCTGGTGTCCGATGCTATGGATCCTTCCTTGCTCAGTGTGGAGGACGATGTCTCTGGAAGACCTGAGGAGGAAAGTGGAGAATCCTTACCAGAACCTGAAGAGGTCATTTCCCCTCCTGAGACACTGCCACTGAAGCACCGGTCACTGTCTCAAACTCTGGGGGTGGGGGTGATTTAGGTGTTGATGAGCCGGTCCGGTCCATTCGTCGTTCCTTGCGACAACGACAACCACCCAAGCGTCTGCAGTACTCCAGCTTGGGAAATCCATTAGTTTCTGTTGTGCAAACAGTCTTTCACAGTTTGGCTAACGCTTACAGTGAGGCAGCTTTTACTTTGCGGTTGACGTCATGTGGTCATGTGGGTCGGCCCGGCCAATTGCGTGCGGTTATTAAGCTGCTGTAGCTCAGTCTCGGATAGAGCAGTGGGGAGGCTGCACGAGAGACAAGCTACAGGTGAGTTTAAAGCATTTTCGCCACTTTTCTTATTTAAATTACGATCGACGTTACACCCTGTATATGTATTAACTTGCAGGAGCCCTTTGCCGTGCCCAGACTGTTTTGAGACGGAACAACTGTCATAGCGTACACGTGGACTGGTTTCTTGTTGATGATTATGATGGTGAGCTAATGGACCAGGCCTAGAGCCTACAGACTGGCAGACCTGTTGAAGAGTCACACCCCTCCTGCCGGGCTGGTAGGAGCCCACAAACACACTCTCTCCCCACTCGCTTTGCCCATTTGCCCACAGCCATACACATTCCCCTCAGCAACTTCTTTCACAAATGGACTGCATCAAACCCAGACGTGGGTTTCCATGAACTGTGGGTGGGTCATTGGGGTTTTGAGTGGTGTATTTGTTATGCTGGAATTTATTTATGTACTGAGTGTATGTAATAGATTGTGTACAGTTACCTACCACATGGCCATTCTTATTTCCTCGTGTTTGCATTAATCTCCGCTCTGTACAAAATTGCACTGTATTTAATGTCACTTATTATTATTATATCTTCAATACATGGTATCATCTAAGCAAACCTCAGTCTCTTGTCCACTTTCTCCTAGAGCGTATCCTAGTCTTCTGATTATTAGCCCATTACAATGCCTTAACTGTGCCATATCACATAGACATCCTTAGCCATTACCACAGTGTTTTTTGTTGTCTTTGTAGCTTTGCCTCAAATTTATTGACACAGGTGCTACAGAAGGGTCAGACAGGACAGCAAATATTCATGCAGGGGTCACAGCTTCCAATCACTTTTTAACCCAGCAAGCATAGAATATTTGTGCTTTTGATCTAAAAATTGCATATTTCCCTACAAAATGCCATTAAAATCTTGAGCTCAATATGAAAATTAATTGTACTCTTTGACGTTGCACACCGTCAAGAATAGACAACGTGTCATCATTTAGACCCATTCACAGACATCCTTTTTAGCACAAACTAAGTCTCAACAGCCCCATCAAAGTAACTTGCACTAATTACCATGAGTACCATTAGTTCACCTTAATGATGGATGCTTTGCTGTAATCGCCATTTTATCAACTCATTGTAACTTTTATTTCTCCGAGGAAGATTTGCTGATCATGCATGTTCCTTTTCGATAAGGCCCCTCTTTTCTCTCGTACATTAACAATCACTGTTCAGGAGAACAGTTCAAGAAACCCTCCTGCTGAAAAAAATCTTTGCTCAACTGTACCAGCACGTGAGCAAGCGCATGCTAATGAGCACTTTGGTACACAGCGTTAGGCTTGTAATATCCATATATTACAGTGATTTAAGCAGCAGACGTGACATCAAGGCAAATTGATTACGAATGGATTACTAGATGCTGGAGCTCTTTTGATGCTGCAAAAAAGCTCACTCCACGGCTAAAGTTTCTTATTAAAGTCTTCAGTGTCAGGTCGTTTTGAGGTGTTGCTTCTAAGTGCACAACATATGTCATCGTTTTTATAAAGGCTAATAAGCACATTAAATGGAGGTGCTCGTTTAGAATATTGTGTAATATGAATAAATATTGTGCAAGCGACGACTGGATAATGTGTGGATACCGTGTTGGGAGCGATCAAGCAACTGTGGGAAAATATCATGGAAAATATTAGCAAATCGGAAAATGTTACAGGTAGTTGGAATCCAAGAGATATTGTAACAATATAATGCATTCTGTGCTTGTGATGACAAATCTTCCAGAACAACATGAAATCTCACCCCATTCTCTCTCTCTCTGTCTCTCTCTCTCTCTCTCTCTCTCTCATTTGCTCATTCAGACAAACACATGTACACACTCACGTATACACACACACACACACACCGGAGTGCGGTGAGGATTGTTTCCCTAATGAGTTGGTTTGGCTGGAGTTGAGTTATGGGCATGAGCGCACGGTGAGACCTCACCCCAGTGCAGTGCAGCCGGGGCGAGTGTACTGAGTGCACCTAGCGCCCCAGGCTGCCAGGCTCCTGTACTCTTTGATTTATCAGCCTTTCAACGATTTATCAACAAGACAGAGGTGACACAGGTGGGCATGTAGCCGGGTGTCACAGACCACACAGAGAGTGACAGTTTTTATTCTCAGACATTGTGTTGTGTCTGTGCGAGAAGCCAAGCTTAATATTGTCTGTGTCTCAGTGTCTGGTGCGTCCATGTCAGTAGATGTGTGTGTGTGTGTGTGTGCCTCTTTGTCACTTTCTCATCTAAACAGGCTGCCAGAAGGCATCAAAAGCCACAGCGGATGGAGTGAGTGAGAAAGACAAAGTGTAAGAGAGCGAGAGAGCCACAGACAGAACAAGAACAAGGAGAGGCAGAGTGAGGCAGGAGAGCAAGTAATTACCTGCAGCTGCTGTGCTTAGTTGGGGGGTATAAATCTGTAACCACATCAGAAATTATCCATAAAATTTACAGCTTAGGAAAACCATGTGTGTGGCTCTTTAACACTCCTTAACCTACAGAGCCTTCTTTTACTCTGCCCCGGAAAAGAGCCGGTGGGCAATCAGACCATTTAGCTCCAACTACACAGTGACATATGTCACATAAATCTTTCAAAGGAAAAAAAGGAGATAATGTTACCAGTATGTCTACACATGCTTGTATAATCTCCAAAAACTGTAAATAAACTTAAAGCCCTGAGCAGCCAATCAGTCAGTATAATGAGTCCGTGTGACTTCAGGAAGGACTTATGAGGATTGAGCAGATTATAGTCCCAAAAAACACAACTTTCACAACATTATTATTTGTATATCTGTACCAATAAGCCAGACATTATTAAAAAAGCAAAGAACAATGTTTTGGCCAGGACTTGACCCATTCACACATCTGAGATCAATTGTTTTATCTTTCCATTCATTTACAGTAATTCATTTACTGTAAATGAAGGCTAAAGCTGACAGGCCATGTGTATGTTTCTATATGTGGAGGTCTGGATGGACGGAGCATACTCTCACTAGATCCTCATGAATATGAAGCTCTGGTTCTAATAAGGCTGTGAGGCTGTTAAGGCCAGTGAAATCTCTGATTGATCCAGCAGTGGAACCTAGACTCGGGTTACAAATGTGAAACCGCAAGGTCACAGACTCAGCTCAGTGTGGTGCAACATGGCAAATTCTACACTGAATGCAGTGAAATCACAGTCAGTGGTCTAATAAATAGACTAAATGCAGCAGACACATATTCATTAAAACTATAGTTGTAGGTGGATGGCATGCAGCATTGACAAAGTGAAGCGGGATGCTTTGACAGACACATTCAGTAACATGGCAGCCTCAGGGGTTTGGGGTACATGCCTGGGGGAAACTGTGACTGTAGATTTCTGGAAGAATCTGTCCCCAAGATGATCCCAGTGAAAGCCTTAAATGGCGTCAGCGGACGGGAGGAGGTAATAAAGCTGTTTATTGTCACAGGTGGGGCAAAGTATGTGATGCTGTCGAGGTTGTAGGCCCAGCTGGAGGAACCAGCAGCGTCCAGAGTGAAGCCCCATCATGGCCTTGCCTGAGGGCCCTTTCCCGGACCCCTCTGCCCTCACCTCTGACCGCAGACAAGTGTGTGTCCAGTGTGTCCTGTCAAGTGGACATGTTGACATGTGAGTGCAGCCAGTGATGTCCTCATTAATGGAAGAAAAGGCACTCATTACTCATTTAAAAGTGTTATTTCATACATCTCCCTGTGAGCAGCAATACATCGCACCACGTTAGATTACTTTTCCATTACTCCCTAAAGAGTGGTGATTGCATCGTCTTTTAATCTTACTACCACTCTAGTTTGCTTCTGTATGAATAAGAATGGGAAGCAAACAGCAGGAAGGCAAACAGCACAGTCAGAGGCAAGAAGTTAAATACCTAGACACATACTTTCGCATACTTAAGTAATTTCGCTCTGTAGTCTATAACAGTGATTTTCATGGATTTCGCCAATTAGCTGCTCCACTCTGGTTGAAGGTTTTAATCAGTAAAATCAGCTGCTGTAATGTTTGGTTGTGATGAAAACCTGCATCAGCTTAGATGTCAATGGAGCATGCTTGGAAATCATTGGTCTATTGTTGGTTGCTTTCTGTTTGTCCTTCTAATTGCGATGTGGGAGTCTTTTGCCACAAGTTTGTGTTACGATGCTGTTTGAGCCGGCACTTCAGAAGGTTTTATGTTGTGTTACATGCAGTGGAAAGATTTTCTTTCTTTTTTCTTTCTCTCTTTTTTTTTTTTTTTTTTTTTTGGTATGTGTGCGCAATAATGTTCTTTTCATCTTGTTGCTTGGTTAAATCAAAGTAGTGGGAATACTTCCACTCAGAGAATGTAAACTTCCCTGCGATTTTGTATCTAGGCCAGCTCAGAGCTCATGTCAACTGAGAGGATGATGACTAACTCTGACAAAAACAAATTGGGGGGATTGAGGTAGGATATAGATTTCTTTCCCAGCTTCAATCTGACATTTTAACACTACTTGTTACTGGGAAATGTATTACTGTGCTGTACCTGTGCTGTATTTTGACAGAGTGATCCTTTTAACTGACTGACAGAGTGACTTGTGCTTATCATCAAATTAGCACTTCTGCTATATAACTGCATACATTATACACTGAAATTTTTTGTTTGGCAGATACATCCAGCTGGATTGAAATAGCACAAAGCTGGAAGATGGCTTGTTATGAACACTATCAGAATCTACTCACCCTTGTAAGCATTTTTCATTATGTGCTGTATGCTTTTAATAGTTTGACTCCAGGGCATCAGCACAATTAATGGCGCTATATTCACCTTTCTATCTCATAGAGAATGACTGACATGGTGAACTGGTCCCCCTGCAATTAACAATAATCTTGAATAATGCTGTCATGTCAGCTCATTAATCATGGAAAAGGTATAACATAGCATACACTCCTCACAAGACACAGGCATACCTGCAGAGAAAGACAGAGACAGAAGTTGATGGAATTTAAAGCTGCACTGGAAATGATTTTTATGTAAAAAAAAAAAAAAAAAAAATCAGCACAGAGAAGAGTATCCTATATCCCATCTCAACGGGATGCTGCAGATTTTAGCTCTTTGTCCGAAGGAAATTCTCTTCTTTAGAATTGCCACTGGCAGGAAATCTTCTCTGTGCATAGGAAATGATGAATCAAAACTTAATAGTGCAATATAAAACTGTTTCCTAAACAGCAGCAAGTGAGCATGCCATCCAGAGAAAGCTGGACTCACCAACGATGGCTGAATCTCTTCCCCACCTCCGTCCCACCAGACGCTAAGAAGAAGAAACTGAGGTCAGGAGTGCAGTGTTTATTGCCGTCAATTTACATAATTTCTGGGTATAGAGTGACTTTGCACAGCCATCTGATCTTGTGACTCAGTTTTCTTTTGACTCACGAAACCATCTGGCCATGCTCCAAGCGAAGCCTCACTGGAAGCCACAAAATGGCCAGACCAATCAGCATCCTTTGAGAGACTGCAGGCGGGGCTTAGGTGATGATGATGGCGAGAAGCTGCAGTGCAGTCAGTTGGAAAACAAACAACAGGACATCAACACAGATATTCCTTCCAAAAACAGCAAGACTCGGGCACCAACATAGCAGCTAGCAATGCACTCACCAGTGTGCTTGCTTACTGTCACTACAACAGTTGCTGCTGTTTGTTTGTGCGACTTCGCTAATGATAGGCAGATGGTTTATCCAGTCACCTGCTATCTATTTCTCAAAAGGTTTTCAAAGGTGCCACCCCTTTAGTTGTAACGTCACTGCACCCAAACCTGTTAGTATTTCTGTGCCAGACTAGGTATCAAAGCCTCATAATCCAAACAGTTTTTCTCTTGCTGCCATTTGCCATTTTGCAAAGCTCTAATAGAAAGAAAGAGAAGATAAAGGAAAAAAGGGAAAGTGTGAGAAAGTGTGACATAAAGGGGAGGAGACTGTGAAAAAGCTTGCCAGAAAGTTTGGTGTACCGTGCAGTGGGTCTTCCCTCACTGCTGCCTTGCTTTTACCACTGTGACCCTGCCTGTTGGCTATTCAAGCTTTGCCTTAGGTCAAGCCCCTCTGAATCTTGCCAGACCGCCGCATGCTGGCAAGGGACTGAGGAACGGTACTCCAGTGGTTATACTCACTGGGACAGTGGCTGCGGCGAGCTAGTTTCCACTTTTATTCCCTCCAGCTGAACATCCTGGTGTGGATCGGTTGTCCAAGCCCCATAAATCTATGGCCTTTCAGCACAGTCTTTACAGCTATTCCCTTGACAGACTTGTATTCACACAGGCTCGGTTTCTCAACATTTCCTCATCCTCTCCTCAGTCATTGAACTCAACACCCACTTCGGTGGTTGCAGAATGGCAAGATATATTCCCTTTAGTTATGTTTCTGACATTTGTGTTGTCATTATTTTTGACTTGACTGGGAATCTCAGCTGTCTGGGTTCATAGGGTTTCTCTGGCTTGTTCAGTAGCCTCTTGCTTCAAGTACAACAATGCCTGTAATCTCACTCTGCCTCTTGACCCTCTATAACTCAGATCCTTTCCTCCCCTGCTCTTATTCCTGCCTTTGATGTCATGCTGCCCGTGCTCCAGAATAATTAACCACTGTCTGTTTTTCATCCAAGTGGCAGTTCCTTGTATCTGTCACTGCTGTGGCTGTGAGGGCAGCAACAATTAGTTACAGTGCAAGAAACATTGTTTGCAATTTCCCCATTTGACAGTGAAAGGTCCACACGACAGAAATAAACACAGAGCCTATCTCCGATTGACAACCAAAAGAAGGTATATGTCCCAAAGTTGCTGACTAGACCAAAAAGCAAGTGGAAACCATGGAAAAACCCAAATGGCTGGAAACACTTACAAGCCACTCTCCTCCACTGTTTCAATCTACAAATAAACTCCAGAGAATTTTCCAAAGCTGTGTAGAAGTGAAAAGAAAAAGAGAAGGGGATCGGGGGGGAAAGAAAAACTGACCTTTAATTTGTCTCTCTCATGCTATGTGCATTTACATTCACACTAAGCGCATGCTGACCTCTTTTGTGATTTGATTGATTTGACCAGTCTTGTGCCTGGTCAAATCAATACAAATGCCTGACAAATTCCACAGGCTATGATAATAAAAACACATCTGGGACATAAAAAATAAGCTGTCTTCAAATCATTCATAAATGTAGGAAATTAGGAAAGCATTGCTTTCAGCCTGTGGGCAGAGTGTTGCATAATGTCAATAAAAGACTCCCTCAAAATAGTGCCGGTTAAAGTGGTTTATCCATTGATGAGGTCCCTCAAGCAATCCGTTTGAAGTGATCTTGTCATGTCTGAGCTGCTGTGACGCACAACTGCAAATCTGAGAGAAAGATGCAGCAAAAATACTATATCCTGCAAATGAGGGGAGCCATTGTGGCATCCGACACAAAGTTTAACTGGCTGACAAATGAATTACAGGGCTGCGGTGAATGAAAACAGAAATACCTGCTATCGTCCAACAGTATCCATTGAAGCTGGTCTACAATTGTTTTCAAACGGTGGCACAGAGTAACATCTGTAGATCTGTGTTAAACCCACCAACTGGTATCCTGCAAAATACATGGCAGTTTAAAAAAAAAAAAATAATAATAATAATAATGATTAAAAAAAAGATTGAAAAAATTGTTTCCATGGTCAGATGGGACTTTGACCTGAAATACCAACAGGTCAGTCATTTCTGAAATGATGTTTAATGTACAATGAGTGCACTTTTAGCCACTCTCACATTACACCTCAGTGGAATACAACACGCTCGCTAAGCTGATGCACAGTGAGTGTCAAACATTTTGTATTTTTTTGTGTGTGTGTGTTTAAAATTCAGGTTGTTAGTGTATGTTCACTGTAAATTAGCTATTATTTCTTTGGGAGCTGAACAGCCATTCAAAGTAAGTGACTGTTTTTGCTGCATTATATTCTCTGGTTATGTTTGGGGCTTTGTAAGTGTACAGATATGACATACTGTATGAGCGCATGCTGAACTATTTCGGTATCTCTCTCCTTTTCTTCCTCTGCTCCATGCCAAAAATCACCATTTATGAACGCGCTTCAAGTCTCATTAGGCATTCTAAACAAGGCAGTGTTCCTAACCAATAACTTTGCTGGCGGCGTTAATGAGTATTTTTACCTCGGCAGACAGTATAAATAAAGCCAAGACTGTCTTAATGGAAATCCTGGTCAAATCATAGGCTAAATATGCAAGCTGCAGACTAATCACTGAATATCTTCTTGCTAAGATCTGTAAGACGCTCGCTCTGAAGAATGCTGTCAATCTGATTGGAAACTTTGGAGTTGATCAAACATGTCCAAACCGATCTTGTACGGCCCAAACCGCAACACAGCACTTGAAGTCGATGGTATTTTTAGTGCAGTTGGAATCAGATCGTTTTCAGCAAAAATATTTCCAGGAGGTTCTAAAGAGGTTCAATCGTTTTACCCAGTACAGACCAACTCATGAAGTTTGGCAGATAAAAATTTGATGACATGACTGATCATGTTTCTAGGATGCTGGAAATTACATAATTGTGAAAGAAAAGATGCATTACAAAGTAAACACCATAAAGAAAGTTAAAGTAACTAAGGGCAGAATATAAAGTTGTTAGTTCCTGCAGAAGGCTGTCCTCATTGACAATGTATTCGCTGAGTAAACACAGGCCTGTTTTTATTGAGGTACCTAAGAGGCTGTTTACACTGCCTGTATAATAGCCAGTAAACAGCACGAATGAACTAAGGAAACATTTTTTTTTTTTTTTTTTTTTTTTTTGCTAAATTTCAGGCACCTAGATTTTATAGATTCAAACTCTAAGCATGGCACCATAAAACAAAGTGTTTACAAACCATTTAATCTGTGATTAAAGCCAAATAAATTAACAGGGGTTTTGATCTTTTACATTGATGACTGATGCTGTACTTGGACTAAACATCCCATTTTTGTCATTCTAACATATGCAAAAACTTATACAGTAATGATAGTCATTATCACCAGCTTCTATTGTTGCATTTGTTTTTGTTTTTTCTGAAGAAAGTAATAATGAAAGCTAGAGAAATTACAGAGACACGAATGATCTGAAAAGCAGTGAGACAAGAATAACAAGTGAAAATGGAAACCTGCGGTGGAAGCCAAATGGTCCGGTGTAGCTGTGAGCCAGGATAAAGTAGCTGTTTCCCTTGGTAGTGCTGGGCTAGATTAACGTCACATCACAGCCTCATGAGCCATGACATAAGAATGCTTATGAAACTCTCACACACACACACACACACACACAATACATAGCAGTTGCTTCTGAATGAAACAGGAGACATGCAGAAATTACTGGAACCTCACGTATCCCCGGCCAACGAAGTGAGCCTGAAATTCCCTCTTGACCGATTTATTGCCTTTGGTTTGTACAAGAGAGTGTGGACAATTATTGATGAGCATCACCATTGAAATAAAAGCATTTAAATATTTCAGATGCTGTTTCCCATATCAAAAGCACGGGCTAACCCAAATGTGCTAAAATCCAAAGAGGGGGCTCTGAACACATGCACATACACACTTGAAACTGGCAACGGAAATTCTGCTCTGCAAGCCTATGGAGGCGGTGTGGTGAAGAAAGAGAACGAAGAGAAGTCAATTATCTTCCTAGATTCAAGTGCAAGAACCTCCAGAGAACAGGTTTAGGATGCGGAGCGCAGGAGAAAGAGGAGAGATGAGGGGAGAGGATGTTTCACAGTGTGATCCCGCGCTGAAGTACAGGCTGTACAATGAACACCTAGCTTACACGAGGTCACCCTGCCCTGTGCAGCTCAGCCTGAGATGCACAGAATTCTCTGTTCCGTTCTTATGATGCTTTTGCCGGCAGCTGACCTGCAGTGAACCGAAGGCCAGCAGCTGTTACACAGTATAGTGGTGAGGGTGGTCGACAAGGTTCTTCCAGCAAAGCAGTTTGTTTGCTTGTTCTTCCTAGAAGAAGGTGCATTCTGAGACATTACATACCAACTGCAAACACATGCATAGACACCAACTGCACACACACACAGAAACACACACGAAACAAATGTGTGATCTGGGATATCTGGTCTCAAATCACAGAGAGCCAAATAAAGTTGCAGGCATTAAAGGAGCTCATTGAGCAATAACATGCAGATAATGAGGTTACTATAAAAAGCACTCGGGAGCTCAAGTGCATTTCCAGTATACATTGTAAAAAGGCTAAAAAAGAGCTGTGGGAGGAACAAATGCACAATTGATTTAGTGTAAAATAAATGATGTGCTGTAATAAATCAAATTAAGAAACACGAGTTCCCCAAATTCTCATGTTAAATTTAATCATCCAGCTTAATGTGGCTACTTAAATATAGAACAAAGTGGCACATTAACAAATGCACTAACTAAACCAACATACTACTGTACATTGAAAGCACATGCAAAGCGTTTTTGGATTGAAAATCCCCGAAATAGGGATTTACATGACTGAAAACCCTCAAGTGTTCCCAACTGCAGTTTGCCATTTGGGTGATGTAGGTATGTGTGTGTTGATGACAGGTACAAGCAGGGGTGCTGGCTGCAGACCTTTAGTTACTTACAAAAGTCTTCCTTTTTTCTTTTTTGTTTAAAAGGCCGCCAGTGGCTGCATTTCACACCCTGAAATCTTCCTGGCGTCTCTAATTTTGTGCCTTGGCTTTGATTTTTGACGGCTCCAAGACCCCTGGGACGCCTCATCAAAACTCTCTACACAACAGCGTGCTCGTGTATTTCTGTGGATTATTTTTATTGGGAACAAATTATTTCTTTTTCCTGGAAATGAGGTGATTTGTTATTGGTCCACTTTGTTAAGACCCCGTTAACCTAACTACTGCGTGCACACATAACACGTTGCGTGTACACAGACACACACACACACACATATTTGTTCACCTAAAAAACATGCAATCAGGTTCATAAACATAAAAACTGGCATACTTACACAGAATTTTACATTCTGTTTTAGACACCCAGAGGAATTTACTATGACACCCTACTGCGTTCCAACTAGAAAATTAAAACCGCTACTCTGCCACTTAGCTATTTCATATGCTTTGCCCTCTTAGTCTGCAGCTTTAACAAAGGTGTCAGATGGCACACATCTCTTTGTTTTTCCTTTAGCGAGAGGCAGCAGTTATTCGCTGCTGTCACAGAAAAACATTTTAAGTGCAATTTTGGTGATTTTCATCATTTCATGTTTACTTGAACTGAAGGTTCATATAATTCTTTATAGGTAGAGTGAGTTTCATGACTCGATGGTCCATAAAACCTGTTCAAGCTCTCAAAAATGCCTGGTCGTTAAGGCTGTCTGGATATATGACTTGCTTTGGTTTGTCTAAATTCCTGACTTTTGGAAGATACAAGGTTTTCATCAGACATGGCAGCAAATACCTTCATAACATTCTCAAGTTAAGTTTGGTCACGTTAAGCCAAGTATTAACTGTCAGACAGTAAGAACCCTGGTTCAAAATTGATTTAAAGCTGCATAAGGCAATCAACAGTTTCATGCAAAAGTACATGTTATCAACAGAGCTGAGTGTCTCATTCCTTCTTATTGAGACACCTCAAATTAGCTCTGTTGGCCCAAGTGATGACACATTGAGTCTACTATTTTAAATTAATACAACAGAGGCAAATTTTGTTGAATCCTTTAATGCATATATGCAACCTGTAGTTTGTAATTAACTGCTATAGTCAGCAAAAAATTTAATTTGATTAAGAAACATATGGTGGGAAGGTGCTGTTGGTTATTATAGCAAAGAAGACATGCATTGTTGTTCAGAGTATTTAAGCATACTACCTCTCTTCTTTCCTGCGGTATGCTTAGAGGAACTGAGACCACCTCACTTGAGGGGTAAGACCAAAGATACATGACACTGTTCAATAGCTGTTTTCTGTCATCCACATAAACACAGTGGAAAAAGTCACACCTCCAGGATGGATAAGTCCCACTGACCTGACAGTACTCCCATTTCCATCGTCCTAGATCTGTTTGCCGGCACATTACAAAGACAAGCCATGTTATTCTGATATTTAAGACAAGCTAACCTTTTTTTTCCCCCACACCAGGCACAGGCAGACGTGCAATAGATTGCCATGTCTGAAACTCGAGTTAGGGTTCTCACTTGGGAAAATGAATAGAAATTGGTTGCAGAGCTATTATTACATGAGGGGCAGCGATATTTGAGTGAGGCTCTCTAAGGAATTTCAAGTAGGGAATAAGGGGTTTCCAGTCACTTTTTAGAAAAAAAAGAGGCACAAAGGAGAGAGAGTGTTCACAAATTATGCAGTCTCATTGTGAATACAGTGTGTAATTTTTTTTTCTCAATACAATAGTGGATTTTGCATAAGAAATTGAGTGGAAAGCTGACTTCTGTTGTAGAACAGCTCTTTAGCAGTTTAAAGGCTATGAGGCTGCACCCACACACAGGGCCCAAGTACATTATGTATAGGTATGAATGTAAACTGCATGCAAACAGCCTCATGAAGGAGTTCAGCGTATTAACTTCCACACAATTGAATGGATTTCCAGTCCAGTTACTCCAAAGACCACATATAGATTTACCATCACAATGAAGAGCTGAATGCATACACACAATAAACATGTACACGCATATGGACATGCACACAGACAAAACTACACACCTACCTATTATATCATGTGATACCTCAGGGAGGTGTTAGTCTTTCGTTTTTGCAGTGACAGGTGGGCTGGCTCATTCAAGCAGGTGACTGTTTTGCCACTGTGCAGCCCTTAGAGAGCCGTCCACTCAGGTAGAGACATTCCTGCAGCTGATTCACCATTTATACAAAAGGTAGGAATTTAACCATAACACCTGCTTATACTGTTTCTGAAGAGCAAAGTTTTTCCTCTGTTTATTGAAGTTAATGTCAGGTGCAGGAAAATACCAAAGAAGATACCATATATACTATGTACTATATGTGATGGGTAAACATTGTATAAATATTAAATAATGGGCTACAGATGCTAAAAAAAAAAAGAGTACTCATCTGTATATTACTTTCAACTGCAAATAATGCTCTGGAAAATAGTGTATTTATTGCTGGTTTGCTGATGAATTTGCATTCAAGAATTGGGTATTACTTATTGACTGCCTATCTAAATTTATTCAGACAGTTGTCATGAAAAAAATGGAGTTGCTGGGTGCTTTGGGACAGTTTGTCGAGACAAGTTGTCACACTGAGGTAAAAAAAAAAAAAATCTAGGCAACAGATAAGTAAGATTGTGGACTACTAAACAGTTGTAATCTGAGATGCAGTAAGTGGCAGCTGCACGACAATGCCTGAATGGCTTTACAAAAGCAATAACAATGAAGATGTGGTCAAGGTGATAAGTAAAGTTTGTCATCAAGTTTCATCCTGAAATGTGATTGGATTTAGAAAAGATTAGTCCTGCATGTAAAGCTCCATACTGGTACTGTGTTTCTGAGGTCAGATGCTGCAACTAAATAAACATACATAATGAGAATTATGTATTTAAACGATATACTGTAACATTTCGAATCTAAAAACACAATAGAAATACAAAGCTTTACATTGAATCTCTGCAGTTGCTGTGTTTTATAATTAAATCCATACAAACATTTAGCCAGTGGTGGAAGGAGCACTGTAGAAATGGAAAGCATAGAATAGATATTTGAGAGCAGGGAAGTCTCTGTTTCATAAATATGTGTCTATTGATGTTTAACACAGTTCTGAAGGTCAAGTTGTGCCACAGGACAATCATACAGTAACCTTGCTAACTCGCATAAAATGACTCATCTAAATCCAGTGGCACTGTGCTGTTATCAGACATAAATCCAGAGCAGGCCTAGAGAGGTGTTATCAAGCATATAACTGCAAATTCAGTTAGAAATAGACATAAACTTCATTGGAGGTAACCACATGTATCTGCTTGCCTCAAAATCAGCTACTAAGAGGTTTAATGAAGGCCAGGCCGGTGCGCTGATTCAAGTGCTTCCACTGTAAAGGCAACATTAAGCAATTTCTGATCAAGCAAAACCAAACACATGTGTTCAGGTCCACTGGGGTCTTTGAAGCTTGGGTAAACAGTTACCCTTTAGGAATACTAAAAAATAAGCTAGACTTCTGACCTGCTGCTGCAAAAAATGTCCATCGAAAGACCGTCGTGTAATCCAGTAGTCTAATCTTAAAGTGTCAGGTTTCTTAAAACAAGTGGAAAAGGTCTGCCGGTGGGTTAAATACATTCAAATGCAATTCAGTTTAGCAAGAATTTTCAAAAATGACGGGTCATTTTCCTGATCTTAGTGGAATTTTCTACACGGTTCCTCACTTCCTCAAACAAGTCAAAATGCATTGGAAATAAGTCACATTATCGCCTCACTGACAAATTCGTTGAGCTAATTTAAGCAAAATGCCATTTTAGCAGCAAGTATGAGAGCACATATCTTGTTCAGATGGCTATTTTTTGCAGCGTAGATCTTTTGAAGGTCAGTAGGGGTGAGAGAAAGCCCAAGGCAGAGCTAAGAGTAGCCACCCGTGTGTACGGTTCTGTTCCAGTGAACCACAGATGGGTGGCACAATGTCATTTGCAGTAAGTGAGCATGTAATGGAGTTGTAAGGGCCTCGAGCAATACAGGAAATAAGCCAATTGCCTAAGTTGTTTCCAGAATTCATCCTTTGATTCCTATTATCATTAGGTGCAGTGGGTGCCTAACCCTATATCTAACCTTTGAACACAAAAGACACTAAGTTTCAAATTTAGATAATGTGCAAGGATCTGTGCCAAAGAAATAGACTCTTGTTCTTCTTTTTTTCTCTGAGGTGGCAACTTTGCGCTGAAAGGTCGCAGTCTGCTTTGGCTGCAAGTGGTTGCTCAGTGTGGTGTCTTGTTTTGTACACAGAGCTGCTTGTTTCAAGTCATAAGCTCAACAAATGGGCAGAGTGAATATGGAGAGAACAGCTCAACCTAGTGGGTCAACATAACACAGGAAACCATAAGGGCTGTGTATCTCAACAGCAAGGGAAAGAATCATGGCATAATGATATGACTGTGCATAATTTCCAGAAAAAAAAATGCAATACATTGTAGATTGTGTTTACTGGAAATTTACCCACAATATTATGAATGACTATGCAGTTGGAGGATTAAAACAAAAACAATTCAACCTTTTTAAAGTCCATGCATGGAAAAGTTTCCAACACCTTATTATGCTTTTTATGAAGGTCTGAGTCTTTCATGGTCAGAATATCCCCATGACCAGTGAGGCTATATAAACCTGAAATCTAGGAACAGAAATTGCAGGATTAATAGTATCTTTGAAGTGTTTATGAGGCAGAGTGAGCTAACCACGAGACACGATCAAAATTTCCTAATTGTGTGATGCATTAGAAGTTTTAGAGTTATCCTAATTAACCAGTCTGCCCGCGTTAAGATGCTTGAAGGGGTTATTGTGTCGTTTCTTGCTTTCTTTGCTGGAGTGACAAGGCCCATATTGACTGCCCGAGCAAGTGCCTTCATTATGCCTTATTAGCTTGACTGTGCAATGCAGGAGGATATAATTAAGGCCCTGAGCACAGTGGGATTACTGTAATACTTTGTGAACAGCAGCCCCGACATTTAATTGTGAGATTTTATATATTTCAAATATTGCACTAGTAGGATATTTTCATAAAACACTCTCAACTGCACAGTCATCTCAGTTAAGTCACTGTATATTTAAGCCTCTTCACATTGTATGTTTTCTATGTTTAACTTTCAAACTGAAATTTACTTTTCATCAGCAGTGAAATCTAATCAGTCTAACCTAAATCTCAATGCCATGAGCTGTAGCATAAACAGTGCAGCAACTAGTTTGACTGCTTGGATGGCTCTGAGGCAGTTTTTGTTATATTATGATAGTCGCATTGGGCTGTAAAGATGGCAAATTAAATTGCAATTACCTCATATATATATATTTCCTAACTGTTTGATTCTCGCTCTTTGAGTCTATGTCTTAACTCTGTGATCCCCAAAACTGTTTGTATGCTTTCATTAATATTTGCAAGGCTGCCTGGGTATTGATTCCAGACTGAACGCTTCAGTAACTTGATCTCTATTCATTAACATCTGTTGTGGTTCCAATATGATTTAGCTTTTTTCTGCTCTCACTGATATCAGGGTATTTAGTAAGGGATTATGGGAAGTTGATAGACCATTATTTCTATGACCTCATGGAGTCAGTTCCATGCGCTGGCAATGGGGACGCTAGCTGTAGCCAGGAGGAAGCGGAGTCTGTGACCGGAGCCCAGTTCACTCAGTCAGATAGCGGTGATTCAAACCCCATTTGTTTTGGGCGTAGAGGATGCTCTCAGTGGTTTGGCTGTGATTGATCCTTCCTCTGCCCGTGATCGCACCATGACACTGTTCCAGTTTCCACATTCATTTTTCCCCTGCTAACTTAGACCAGTTCAGTCCTGTGGTGCTTCTTTTATTGGCTCTCTGACAACTCTTTGGACTCCACCCAGAAAAAAAAAGGTCTTGGGCCATTGCTTTGGACAACAACAAACCTCCGCATGGAAACATTACTGTATGTTTACAAAGAGTTGAACGTTACTGGGACAAAGGCATCCTACTGTGGTAGAACAACAGACCACCTCTCACTAAACACACTGAAAGGTATGTAGGTATTAAACTGCAAAGTTGCTGCTGTACCTGTACTATTTGTTACATAATTTAAGCTTTAAAGTGAACAGTAACCAACTGGCTTGATGTGATGGTGTATAGCACTTTAGCTACTTTAATCAACTAATAAATATAATCTGATTAAAAAGTAGAAACCACATTTTGACATTTGCTGCTTTGTAACCTCACTGCCATTTTACCTCCAAAAGCAATAGTTTGTAAAATCCAGCAGCAAAAATGAAATTTCTACAATGACCACCAGTGTAAATCTAGATCAGTCTCTGTCCTCTCAGTCCTCTGTGTATAGCACTTAAGGTTACTTGAGTATTTAATCAAAGATAAAACACCCTCAGAAACCTGACACAGCAACAATAGCATGAGACTAAAACTCAGCTCTCATGACACAACTACAGGACTCTTCCAAGTACCTTAGGACAATACTAAAGTAGCAGTCCAAGCATGGTCTTGGGTTTTGCATCTCCAGGCAACAGCCCCATTATGTTTAAATGTATTGACACAGAGCAAAGAGGCAGGAAAAATAGAATCATACATGGTAAACATTCCAAGATTTGTATCTTAAAATTAGACCTTGAGAGCAGTCAAAGCGTACACACACACACACTACACAGGAGACAAAATATGAAAGAAAACACGTGAATGAAATTATGAGGATAACCCGCAGTGGAAAAAAAATCAGGGAACACAGCAAGGCTCTCTTTCCCCTGTCAGCGTTCTTTTGCCTTGTCTTGCTGTTCTTGTTGTCAACAAGGTTCTCCTGGTAATGTATTTGTATTAGATGTTACAGGAGGCTGAGCAGAGGTTGGAGATTTCCAGTGATCAGCCAATCTTTTTGATACATGGAAGACTCCATTGTTAATTATTTCCTCCAACAATAATGGCTGGAAAACAAGATGGAAAATGGGCAAGCCTGGTTTAGGTGAATGGAGGGCCATGTGGCCCATCTTCTCTAAGACAGCAACACATGGAATGCCCATTTGGGAATATTTTGAATGATCCTTGTAGAAGTAGCCCCAACAAGTCATTAAATTAAACAGGTTTTTAAAAAACATTTTATGACTATGAACCTTTTTTCCATATAGCAAGACTGTCATAATCTCTACATCTTTTTTCATCTGTGGAAACACATGCAGTCAAGGATCAAACAGGAGTTTGACACACTGGAGATGGAAGTATCATCACTAAAGTAGTTCTGTAACTCTCATGAACCCATCAGCTCCACTCTACTTATTGTAGCCACTTTAGTCTTATTATAGTCTTATTACACAATTCTGTGAATGAATTGGGTTTCATTCACAAAGTGAAATGGAATTCCACTTTCCATTGTGTT
>OMLB01015791.1:0-15272 GCA_900302555.1 Myripristis jacobus | reverse complement strand
AGTCTAATGTTTGCTGGTTTTGTTACAAATTTTAAACAATGCACAGCTGCAAAAGAGAATCCTAAATGCTGTACTGATCAAGTCCTTGTTTAAGAAGAAACAATAGATTCAAGACTCAAGACAACTGGCAATATTGATTCAGAAAACAAGCCTCAGCTCAAATGGTTCTAGTAAAGTACACACAATTATATCCACACTAAGCCCTGCATGTTACTCTCAAAGTGTCAGTTTAGCAACTTCCCCTTGAATTTCATGTGTTATGCTGCTTCTTAAGGGTTGCTTGCAAAAGTAGACAGTATTTCAATATTACTATTGCAGATGAAAATTATTGTTCAGATAAAATACTGGACCATTTTTAAGCTATTATTTTCTGTCACAAATAATCCCCAAGGCTGGTTTCCATAGGGATAGAATTAACTTTTTTTTTCTTAGCGTCATCACAAAAGGAAAACAAACAGTGAAAGAGCCTTCATCAGATATGGCTCCCTAGCCTCGGGTATGTTTCATTGTCACCCAAGTGCTCAGCAAAAGCTAAAAGAATCCAGAGGTCCTCCCATCACACAAAAAAGACATGCCAAACAACTTACTACAGATACAGAACAAGAGTGCATTTCATTTTGCCTCTAATTACACTAATGGAAGTCCCTTTGTAGGCCTCAGTGCTTCCAAACTGTGGAGCTAAAAGAGGATAGGCACTCTGCTAAAGGCCCCATTGTGCTAGGTAAGCCCTGGCTTAGACAGAGAGGGAGACGGGACCAGCTGTAATTAGTTTAGGCCCCTCTCTGCTTCACATCTTGCCAGGAGAGGGCTTTGCCCAGTGAAAGGTGTCTCCACAGGGCTCTCCAGCTAAAATGGAGGGTGTATCGCCAACTAAAGGTCCAACAGAAGGGGCAAGGGACCCCTAACCTACAACCAGACATGCAGCGAGTAAATTAGACAAGGGCGAGTCATAAAATATGGCTGGTTAGATGAGTAAAGGGACCTAATTACAAAGGTAGTGAGAGTGGACAGTGAGGCTTTGACTCCCCACTGAGACCAGTAACCCACTTGTATAACCACTGAAAAAAAAGGTCAAGAATCCCTTAATAGAAACTGGACTGTACTCAGGCCTGGGGCATATGGTATTTGAAAATAATTCTTTTTTTATAATCAGCACCAAGTACCAGATAGATGTGGATTACCGCATCAAGTTTTCAAAGAACAGTCCGCCACATGCATTTCAAATACTGTGATTGTGATTGTGTGAACTTTCTGCGGTAAACTGCAGTGTGACAAATCCCACTCATCTGACACCAAAACAGACTAAAACTACCTCTAAAAGTATTTGCAGATACTATTAGACACAAGACAGACTGCAGTGTATCCCCACAGAAAACAGACAAGACTATAATCATGCAAAAAAAAAAGAACTCTTGACAAGGCAAAGTATTCATGCCGTATAATTAGATGTCATGGGAAATAACCAAAATATCGCAACAGTTTTATAGCATAGGTTAGTATTTCCCGTTATTCGCCTTAACCCTCACTATCAAAGTTGTTTTCCATTTTCATTAAGATTTTTTTCTGTCACTGTGGATGTTGTCTTTGGGAGGTGGGCTGTTCACACATCAGTGAGCAGCCTCAATGGTTCCCAACCCAATGTCGGCCATTTTTCCCAGCCCTTTGCCCTATTTGAAAGGATACCCTCTCCCCTTCCGTACCCTTGCCATGAAAGAGAGGGGTCTAAATAATCTCCCCTTGCTCTAATCAGGGGAGCTCAGGAGATTGTACGGAGCCAGGAGGTTCATGCCTTTGTGCCGGCCTTGACCATCTTGATTCCGTTGGTGTTTTCTGGCGAGGTCTAGCACCCAGGGGCTTTTTAATTTGCTCTCTATTGACTCCCTGTTAATTGGGTTGGGGAGAGATGCATCCAGATCTCAACCCCAAGTTCAGTCGTTTTAAACCCACATTGTGTTTCTCACACGCTCACAAAAGATGCCCATCCCGCTGGGACGCAAGCAGAGCAAGAGAAGGCGCTGGGTGGGAGAATGTTGAAAAAAAAATTTAAAAGGGAGGAGGGAGTTTTAGGAAGGGATTGAACTGTATGTTTGAGAAAGGGGTTGGTGGGGTTAGTGGCCCAGTGGATCTCTTAGCAATTAATCAACACCCTCTTGCTTTTGCCATTATACTCAAAGAGTGATCTCATAGGTTAATAGGGGCAGAAGTAATAATGCTCTTTACCCTCATGGTAATGTTTAGCATTCACCCTTTGTCTCCACATAAGATGAAGAGGATCTACCCATCCATCTATCTATCTATCTATCTAAAGTCCCAAAATTCCAGTTGACATCTTGTTCCTTGTCATAGAGTCCCTCTGTGCAAAAAGCTATAAAGTTAATAATAAAATAAGAACACACCACAGAGTATTACCGAGCCCATTTGGAGGAGAGCTGCCTGTATCTGCCTCTTGCTCTCTCTTTCCTTGGGTGGGGAGGTGGGGAGGGTGACTAGCACAAATGAAGTGTCCTGGTCTGAGCACTAGGGTGTTTAAGTGTGTAATCATTTGTTGCTTCTCTGGAGACCCATTGGCCAGACGGAGGGAAGTCAGCGCTAGCAAATTCATGAAATCCCAGCAATTCAAGAATGCGCCCCAAGGAATCTCATTAAAGAGCTCCACACGTCGATGGTGCTGTCTCACACCGCTGTTTTTCTAACAGAGCAGGAGCAGTCCATGGCGGATTTAACTGGATAATGGCATTGGTTTCACATCAAGTAGGGAGCAGGAAGACCACAGTGGATAAGCAAGGAGGACAGCCTCTCTTCCCTGTCTCCCTCTCCTCGACTGAGTAATTATTCCTTAAGCCCACCTACCCAGGCAACAAAAATAGAATTGATTTCCCATTATGTGAGGCATCACTCCTGCTGGGGAGGTCCTGTCAGGGTGACCAGGCAGCGAGCAGGCATGTCTAACCTGAGAGTCTGGGACTGACTCTGTGCTGCTGCATAGGGCTATCAATGAGATCCTGTGCTTCATTTCGCAAAACAGAGCAGACATGGCACTATTACACCTCTTTGCCCCAGAATGGTCACCAGGACAGAGTCAGAAGAGGCAATCACATGCTTCTAGCCTACAATGGATAGTTTTCAAAAGTGATACTATCATGCAATTATGTTTAATGCATGGGTGCAGTCAAAGGGCAGTGAAAATTATGCAGTCAATGAATAATCTGTAGTCTATGATAAATACAGTATAATACAGAGTTTATGATGCTTATAATTTCAAAGTCATAGGCATAAATCACATGTAAACTATCACATGGTCTCAAAACTGACCAGCTACATTTTTTACAGACAACTTGGTTACTGCAGAATCCGACATGACTTATATTACCATGTTGTAGAGAGCATAAAGATATCTGCCATATCAAATGCAGTTAGCAGGCGGCTTGCTGGCTAACTGTAGAGGTAACTGCAGCCAGCGTTAGCGGTCTGTGTAAACATGACCCATAGGCCACAATGATATCCCCTGTGTCCCAGCAGCAGGGTTGTAAATCCTCCACACTGAGCTGGAAAATGTCCACAGTCTGCTGGAGGAGTAATAGAGAGGTCAGAGGTCAGCAAGGGTGATTAACATAACCTTACCTAGCTTTAAGCTACAATCAGGGAGGATGTGTCTTCAGCCATGAACCCTTCTCTGCTCAGAGAAGTAACAAATCAAATCACTTGTGCTACTGTGTAACATTTTAACAGTCAGTTAGATATGACACTATTTCCCAAGATCCCTTTGGTTTCTGGTCAGTTGCTGTGGAATGACATAGGCGCTTGGAAAGCCCATGTGTAAAGGAGTAGGAAAAACCAGTGAAAAACCAGTGACGACAACTGAGAAACAAAGTCGATAAATAGACGAGGAAAGGCATGTGTTCCACCAGACTGACCAGGTCAGTATCTACAGTTCATGTAAGGAATAAGCCTTCTATCAAAAATGATAGCCAGCGTGTGGGTGAGGAACCACCTGATGCAAAGAGGAGGGGTTTCCCTCCACAAAGGTCATTATTTTTCAATAGAAGACCACCTCAGAGTGGATTATGCCCTTTGTTGCATGGCTTAAAGAGCTGCCTCCATACAAACACCAGTAGTGAAGGCAGAGAAAATTACAAGAAAAACATTGTTGAGAATGTGAAGTGCCGTCTTGTGTATGTTTCAAGGTTGCAAAGTTGCAAAGTTGCCCGAATTCGAGGAAAGCACCTCAACAGATTCAGCAGACTTCCTTCTGTATATGTAGCTAGCTTGCTAACCCACAACACACAGTAGCAAGACTGCTTTTGTTGACCGCAGAACGCTTTAAATGACCGATCAGAACCAAGTATTCAACATAGCTGTGCAGTAAAGAATTTTAATATGTTGCTCAATTGCAGTGTGCAAGGATGTGTTTTATTGCCTATACAGTATTTTCAGTTTGACGCTCCAGGTTAAGCTTTTTATTCTAAAACATTACACACTTTAAAGAGCAAGTGAGCAGCCTGTCCAGAGAAAGCTGCATTCTCCCATGTTAGACCTGCTGCCTGTCATATCCTTGCTATTCTTTGGTGTGAAGCACAGACCAGTTGGTAGACATGAGCATGCTGGGTGCAGTTTACTGATGTCATGTTACATGATCACTGAGTATTGACGTTTGGAACCACCAACTTGCAAAGGCCTCCATGGCCTCATGCAGCTTCAACTACATAAATTTTGTAACATCAGAGTTTGTCTTTGCCAAAATTCTTGGCACTCAAACACAACCCCCACTCCAACTTGACTGTTGTGGGGTGTTCTCTCTGCTAAAGCTTGCATTCATTCCATCCCCTCGCCTCACTGTCCTCTTAAGCAGGTGCCAATCACAGCAGGCTAACTCGCCTAGAGCCCTGAGCGGCTGGAACTCATTAGAAAAAGCCAGGCATGTTTTGGTGCCGATGCAGCCCGTATTCATCCAGAACCCAATGTGAGACATTCCTCGGGGCAGGGAGAGGTTAATCAGCAGGGCGAAAACAATGGGCTCAGATCCTGGAGGTAGGGAGGGGAAAAGGAAGAAGAGGAAGAGGAAGAGGAGAAGGGATGATAGTTGGTGTCCGAGGGAGTACGAAGGACATGGTGGTGGGCCGACTGTGAAATGAGGAAATGCATCAGAAAATGCACAAGGACATCCAAGAAGCTACGAGTTTCTGTGTATGCAGCAGATTTTTTGAATGCATGCAAAGTCAAAGCACATCAGGTTGAAGCATATTATAGACGTGGAATTTCTAAGGACACAGAATTAGAATTCAGCATCTCTTACTCTTAAGGTTTCTGTGTTTTAGTAAAACATGGTGCAATCTGACCCTTTTACATGTATTTGCCACTATTCATTTTCATTCCTCCCCGTATATTCCAAGGCTATCATTAGGCAAGGGAATGCATCTGTCGAGAGCAGCACACTCCTCATTATTGGCTGCCAAGTTGTAATGGCATAAAACAGAAATGTAGAAACTAAAGCTGCCTTTGCAGAAATAGAAATCACTATGCCCCGAGTAAAAAAAAAAAAAAAAAAAAAAAAACTCAGAAAAGAAGTGAAATTGAGTGAAAACCCGAGGAAATCGAGGAAACATGCTTTAGCCACGCTTTGTTTTCTTGTTTGCTTTTAGAGCAATTTTATTTCTCTCCATTTCCAACGGGAGGCTCCATCCGTGTAATGTGGGAGCAAATCTAAAATATAATGGAGAGTGGATAGCTGCACGGTTGGATATGTGCACCACAGCCCATTTTAACCACTAATGGCGCGGGCCTAGTGTCGATTCAGGTCTGGTCCGGCTGTAAGACCCACTGTGGCCAGCATGCGGTCAGCTTTTTATGAGATGGTCAGTGGACAAGCCTTTGGCCCTGGGCCTTGCCAGAGTCACCACATTTCCAAGCATTGCCACACATATGGGACAAAAATATATTGACCAGCAAACATGGTTATGGGAGTGAATGACTAAAATTGGACACTGGAGACTGATCTCAGCGATTCTGACTCCATTTGACTTCTAAAGGGAAGATCATATGTTTCCAAGGACTTAGGGATCATGTCAGGGAGATGGCAATGAGAGATGCGTCAAATGTCAGGGCAGTCTCGCTCAGACTCTCCCCTGAGGTTCTATAAAAGTTGGAGTTGTTGATAGCACCCTCCCTCTCCTCTGTCCTCCCCCTCCACCTGCTGCTGGGGCTGCTGGACACTGTCGCTGCCATATCTGGTCACTTTCCCTATTAACATGCACCAGTCTCGTTCGTTTCTGTCTCAGTTATCGGTCTGTACCATATGCTGTGTAGGTGGTAGGAGTGCGACTGGGCAGCTCCTTTGGCAACTCTATCTATTCGCCCCCTGAGACTTTCCTCTTAATTTGACTGCTTCACGACATGAGTTTATTCATCTCCTGCTCTGTTTGATAACCCCACACACACCTGCACCCCCTCCTGGGCCCTCTGTGTGCGTGTGTGTGTTACGCAGACACATTGAAACAGCTATTCACACACAAATAGGGGCACCTTCATATGCACAGTGCACATGAAGGTGCCCGCATTTGTGTCTGAATAGGTTAGTGATGCACATTTCCCACTGCAGGTATTAATCATTCCGGGCCAGAGAGTGTGTGTGTGATGTCTGAACTACATTCAGTTGTGTTCACAGGTCCTTTTATCTCCCCTCATGTAAGGCTGAATGAAAGTATTAAACCTTTGTCCACTGCTCCACCTGTACACCTCTGTCTTTGTTGCTCTGTAGTTTCTGGCTAATTTGACTCATAGGATCATATTTTTCCCTTGCGTTTCCATCTTTTTTTCTGTTTTTTTTTTGCACACACTTTCACTTCTCTCCTTCCTTCTATCTCCCTCCGGCACAACTTCTTTACTCTTCTCTTCATCTATACTGCAGGCAGATAAACATCTCTCCTCTCTGTTTCTCTCTCTTAACGTACACACACACATACGCACACAGTTCTCTTCAGTGCTGGTTTTCAAATAATTAATATGAACTGCAGTGGAGTTTCAACTGACACTGGGATGAGTAGTTTATGAATGAATGAATGAATATTTCATTTTCACATCTGGTCATTTACATGACCTATCCCCAATGGGATTATTCAGTCACAATAAAAGATTAAAAAAAAAAAAAAAAAACCTTGAGGTGTGTCCACTCACCATCAATTCACAGCACAATATGTAAATGTCATCCAAGCATGAGCATAAACATAAACCTATAGATAGTGTTCTAGGAGATACAGTGGAACAACGACAACTCTTAATCAACAACATCAACATTGATCTAAACAAGTCATTTAGTCTCATATTAAGTGTTAAAATGTTGCTTTTCTGTGCTCATGGAAAAAAAATCTGCCAAGAACCAGAGATTTGAATTTGAATTACAGTGCTTTCACCGTATTTTGTACTTATTCCCAGGAAGAAAAAAAAAATCTTCAAATGTGTAAAACTGCATCGGAAAGGTGTTATTATCTCATCCCACTGGCAGATTTTTTAATTTATTCATTGATTGATTGATTGATTGATTTTAACCGTGTTTTAAGAAAAACATGATTTTAAGACATGTATATATACAAATGACTGGGTAAGATGGAGATTTTTTGCAGAGTGAATTTTCTTTTTGCAATGACCTATGGTGTACATAGGTATACGCTTTTTACATATGCTCAATTTCTTACTTATTTATTAATTGTTGTAATATTTTGTAGGATTAATGCACATTTTTAGACTAAATGCACATACATTTGATACAACTTTATAAATAATGCACATACTTTCTCACAAATTTGTAAGGCACATGTATTTTTTCTATTTCTTATTTCTTTTTCTGTTTCTTATAATTTATCTCTTGAGAACTGAGTAACTGCAATTGACCCGACCCGATCAATAGTATTAAGTATTTCTGATTCTGATTCTGATGGTGGTTCTGATTCCTAAATTTATGTCAAAGAAAGAACCAAATGGAACAGGCAAAAAAACCCAAAAAAAAAAAACACTTACGGCTGTGTTATGATGTCATTTTTTGTCAAAAATTTGCTCTGCAGCCGGTTACACATCAACGTCAAAGTCAACGACAAAGCACTCATAACACCGTATGTGCCCATTCTTCACAGTCACACACTGCACATTCACTTCCGAGTAACTTCTTCTCCTTCCTCGCCTCTGGGGGGCAGCATCCTGACCTCACACACTACCAGCAGAGAAGTTAACAACATGACGTCGCATCTCACCTGCAGGGGCTTCTCAGTCTTTACTGAAGCCAGATTTCAGATAGAGGGGACGGGCTGCCCAGACAGGATGCTTGGACGTCAGCCAGCCTCACAAGCTGTGAAAAGGTCCTGCGGCCTCCCTCACATATCGCCAGCATTACATTTGTTCCAGCTCCTCTCCGCTTCCCCGCCATCTGTGGTCTTAATGAAGCTGTCAAGAAGCTGTCATTCACTCATGAGCGGCTACGCCTCACGCTACCATCGCTAACATTTAGCCGGCAGGGATAGAGCATACTCTTGAGCTGCGGCAGAAAGTTTCCAAAATGCTGCGTAAACAATTTTCAACGCCGTCATCACCTGAGATTTACTCTCTACCTGTGATGATACAGAGAATCCTGAATTTACTGATTCTGAGCAGCAAGTAGCAGGAACAAATGCACAGGGCATATTAACAGAATGAGTAATGACAAATCACAGCGTGCTAAAGTCTTTGACCAGAATGAGACGGCTGGTTGTGGAGAACAAAAGAGAAAGTCCCACTGTTGATGGTGGAGGAGTCATGGCAACGGCAGACTGCTGGGTAATTGATGAATGACAAGAGGGATTTTGATCCACGTTCACATGGTGTGACACATGGCCGCTGCGGAACTGGAGGCTTTGTGGCTCTCTGTGTATCCACGCCCTCGTGTTTATTGACTCGCAAAGTCCATTGTTTCACTGACGATTCGGTCCTTCCCTCCTCTGAAGCCAATTCACCAAAAACAATCTGGAGCAAGTGTACGAGGGGGGTCATGGGATCACGGTTTATTAGCTATAAATCTGCTTCTTTTCTGTGCTTTTAAGCAAGCGCACGGTTGCCACTCGAGGGAAAAGAGGTGTTAATCCCCTACCCATACACTGCAATTGCACAAGCTGAAATGAGACCATTATTTCACCAAGAAAATGGTATTGTGATTTTAGAGCAGAGTTTGAATGATTGGAACTGGGATCTGAGATGTGAGTTGAAAAAGAGCACCAGCTGAATGAGCGTGAGAGGTAGGCTAAGTAATACTGAATGCTAATTGCCTACCCATTATGCCTTGTCTATCACGAGTTATAAATTCACCGCCGTCTGCAATGTATGTCTGTGCATGTCCTCGTAAAAAGCCCTCAGTCTTAATTACAGTTCTTGGTTTTATCTCTTATGACCCTAATTTCCACGCTAATGTCATAATCAGCCTCAGGCTATAGTTTTTCAATGATGGTGAGCTGAGGAGGAAGGCGAAAAAATGACAAATACAGTTGGATGGTGGTTCAGAGGCTTTGAGAAGGGATTTTAACCATGAAAAAGTGTTGCCGGTGTTGCTTTTTCCACTGGAGCTTGTTGGGAATAGGAGGGGAGGGGGTTGTTTTTGTGGGGCGCACCTTGCCAAGTGGGGATGAGTAAGCAGTCCCAAGAGCTAGGGGTTGTTCTGGGCCATAAGAACCAGGAGTGTGGCCACAGTGACGTTAGCTAGCGCTCTCCTTTTATAGAGGAGGAGAAGGCGAGCGTCAAGCCAAAAGAGGCAGACTGAGCCAGCCAAAGCTAGCAGATCTTAGCGGCTGTGGCCCCTTCTCATCCACAGGCTGCTAAGCCTGGACAGACACCCACAACCACAGAGCTTGGAGCGAACCGCTGCTCGCTCCCTTTCATTTAACCAGTCGCTCTTTCATTTCTCTAAGTCCAATCTTGCTCGCTCTCTTTCTCTCCCACTCTCTCTTTCTCCACATCCAAATCCGTCTCTGTCAGTTTCTCCCTCCACCTTTGGCTCCCTCTCTATCAGTCTCTCTCCTTCACGCTTTTTTTGGCTCCCCTACTTGTCAATCTGCTAAACCTATTAGGTATTACTAACACAGCAAAAATGTAGAGTAATGAAATAACATGGGGAATTACACTCTTGCTCCCTGTCGTGGGTGAAGATGAAACTGGTCTATTTATGAGTGCAGAACAAATAAACCAGCTTTGAGGCTGTGCCTGGACTGTGTCTGCCACAGAGCAGTGACAGGGCCCCAGAAAGCCGTACCCTTCTATTCAATAGAGCTGGAGCGAAAATGCACTTCGCTCCCATAACTGAGGCCTTTACGAACAAAGAATATCATGGTTGGCTTTAACTTACTGGGCCTGGTGCATTGATGTTTTTCAACTTTTATTTGTCCAGGCAAGGATTTTGCTCTCAAAACATGTTTTTGCTCAGCAAACACCCTGCTTCATACTCAGACAGTTACACATATTTGGATTTGGAAGCTGCTCAGTGCAGCCACAATCATCTACGAGCTGACCATTAAATGAAAAATCCACTCTAAAACACTTAATTGCCATTAAGGAAGAGTTGGCGCTTGATCTTGCATCTCTATGCCAGTTTTGTTGTTTGATGGTCCAATTTTCTTCTTCCCATGCATAAATGGCCAAATGTAGACAATGTAACACCATGTTGTGAGCACAGTGGAGTTTAATTGCAGAAAGAAATTCAATTTTCTAAAGCATTAACAGTAAATGTCAGGTGTTGTGTCCCTTAGAATTACAGAGCAATTACAGAACTTCTTTCAAGAGCTGCCATTTTGCACCGACATGTAACAGTCAGGATGAAATCCACTGTAGAATAGGCAGAAATAGAGGAGGCACTGGCACTGACACTGGCAGTGGTGTTGCTGCACTGGCAATACCCTCAGTGGACCACAATGCAATGCAGCCACAAGACAAATTAAGCTTTCTCTGTCAGTCAGGTTCTTTATTGTTCTTATCACCTCCTCTCCATCACCGGTGCTGTCCACCTACTGAAAGTTACTGAAAGCAGCAAGTTCAGGCACGAATTGTGGTTGTCAAAAGGCATTAAGTGAAGTCGAGGTCAACTAGGCAGGTTGAAGGAAAATAAGTACAGTAAAAAAAAAAGCTTAATCACAAAATAATTCCTGGAGCTCCCTGAACATCACAAATTCATGATATAAACACGTTTTTGTGTAAGGGCACCTCGACCTTGTTATTCTGGGGAAGGGACAGCCTGACACCCACTTTTCCCCAGCTCGTCAACGGATTGAAAGACACCGAAAAAACACTTTTTCATTCTTGCCAGGGATACGTCTAACTCTCGAAAACCAGAGATGGTCTGGAATGCTCTGAAGTCCAAACAAGTGTGATGCTGTTGCTCTTTGGTGGGGAACACAAAAGTTCCAAAAAAAAAAAAGGAAAAAGGTCCAAGGCGCTCTTCTAGCAAAAAGTTTAAAAGCCTTTATTCAGATGGCTATTGCATGATGAAATTCTTAAAAACATACACAATACATGTGCTTGTTAAAACAGAACTGGGTTACAACCCACGCGTAGCGGCACAAACAGCCTTCTTCAGGGTCTGTTTTAACAAGCACATGTATTGTCAGTGTTTTTAAGAATTTCATCATGAAATAGCCATCTGAACAAAGGCTTTTAAACTTTTTGCTCGAAGAGTGTAAACCTTGAAATTAAAATTCTTGAGGGAGGGCAAAGCACAAGTGTGTTGTTGCCGTTGTGTTATTCCTCTAGAACTCCCTCTCTGACTTCTTTGTTTCATTCTTTCTCTGTCAGCTTATCCCCGCCCACGCCCATGCACTTTTCTTTGTCTCCTCCCTTCCAATCCCTTCTCGTCGCTCTCTGCATGGCATCTCCCTGCCTGAGCTTGTAGCGCAGTGTGCCAGGACAGGGCTCAGGAGATAATGGTTACAGCTACACAGCCCCACCGATCAGGACAGATTTATTCCAACACGGCTGGCCGTGTCCCGGGCCAAAAAAGATCCCCATCATCTCCTGGAGCACCACTGTCCTCCGGAGCGACAAGGACAAAGAGAGGGAATGAGCCGCCAGGGCCTCAGCAAAAAACGAAATGTGTGCTCAGTGGCATGGCGTTTCCATGCAGAGTCCTCTTCCACCTCCGTTAAATAGCTCCCTCTTTCTCATTATACACCTCCCTCATTTTACTCTGAGGACTCTCTTCCTCTCTGTCTCTTTCTGCCTCACACGCACACACAGACCTCACTCATCCATGCAGATTACAACACCCACTGAGGGGGTTGTGGATGGGTTCCTGCCTGACACTGAAAAGAGCTCTCACTATTGCACTGTTATTTTTGGAGCACCTTTGTCTGATCATAATCAGAGTGTCTGCTTGTACAGTATGTACTGCCCTCGACTCTAGCCCACAGACTGTTTGAGTCAGGAGTTTGTCTGTATATACGACACTATAGCCAATAGAACCGTTTGCCTGTTGCCATCAGATAGCTGGCAATGATGTGCGGCTGTAATTCATGCTGGAAGATTAAATGGTTTTGGCCAGGCGTGATACTACTGCGTCTGATCTGCTAAATCAATAAAGCCTGGAGTCCTTCTCTTCAATTACATCCTAAATTTGTGTTGTATTGAACCGAGCTAAAAATATAATGTCACCAAGAAATTGTGTTGATATGGATACATATCAACCAAAGCACGGGTGATTTCCAGAAATCTGAGCCTTAACCAGCAACATGCACTGCTGCAATAACAGAAAAGCGTGTTTACATTAGAACATTAAGTCCATCAGTCTTTTCCTTATGATTAACAACTCCTATGTTCAATTCTGAGGCAGAAGGTAAGTGCCCATAACTATTCTACCAAGTATACTGATTGGATTTTAACAGCATCACTACTTCTCTGAGTGTGTTAATACTACTTTTACCTAGGAAAGCAGTATTCACAACACAACAATATCTGGTGTTTACAATGAAAACAAAGCTGTTTTGAAGTAAACATACCATAACTGGTGCTAGCATTGGTAGCACTGTTGATAGGTTCAGACAAGGCTTCATCTGCAAATCTTGGGCTGATAACGAGACATCAAATTATCTGCAAGAAGCAAGGCAGGATTAGAAATCTTCTATTTTTCAGTGGGAAAGTTTTGCCTGGGATGTAGCTCTCTTAACTTTTTTTTTTTTTGTGACTTTCTTTTTTGCTTGAATGACTTTCCAGACAATTTGCTTGATTTGAGAAACACGTGAAGTAAGAGTAGTAGCACTTCTTAAATCTTTTAAATCTCTTAATTTTCATTTTTATTCCAGTAATATCTCTCTTCTGGAAATAGGTCATCCCTGTAGTCAACACCAATTCCAAATCTTTACAGCCTTTTTTGGCAGGCAGACCCCGTACTGAGGTTAGAAAATTCCTGCGGCCCCAACATTTGAAATACATTAACAACATACGTCAGTTTACATTGTCCTGTAGTTTATGCTAGGGCCTGCAGGATGAGTGTGCTGTTTCATTTCTCAGAAGGTGAGAAACCCAGCTGCTCCAGCAGGCCGGTTAATAACAACACAGAGTGGTTTTGCAGTGGGCTTGTGTGCTGCCCGTAAGCCGTTGGAAACCATTTCAAAAGAAAGCTAAGCTATCATTAAAATCATTTCAGCTTGATAAAAGATTTTTTTTCAGCCGAGCCAGTATTAGTATCCAACGATCCCACATGGGTCCTGACCCAAAGGTTGGAAAGGCCTCTAAATGTCGGCCTGGCTCAAGTTCTGTTATATAAACTCTAATATAAAAGTGAGCAAGAGAGATAGGGGTGAGAAATGTAGAGATGACTTAAAAAAAAAAAAAAAAAACAGGGGAAGAGAGGCTGAGTAACAAGATTTAGTTCTACCTCCTGTGTCTGGAGTCTCCCAAGACCTCTTGCAGAGCAACAGATGGTAAACTCTGAATGACTCAGCCGCAGCTCACTCATACATGGTCCTCTACTGACACCTGCTGGTCAGACGCAGAAGGAGTTAACTCAACTTTTAAATCAAAACAAGTGGAGGACCTCGACAGGCCCTCTTGTGTATTATCCAAAGGTCTTAGTGAAAACAGCTATCACACAACGCTCTAATCACCCCAGCAGCCTGAGGATTGGTTTAATCAATCATTTCACGCCTTTGATATGAAAGTCGCATTGGAAGTTTAGACATGCATTGTGAGCCCATGATAAAGAGATCTCCACCTCAACACAAGCTGTAATGATAAACACATGTGAGCCTTCCCACTATTTGGGTGAGGGCCAATTATAGACAGCAGACCCTTAACAATCTATCATGGCCGTATAGAAAAATGAGCCCCTTCACACAAAAGGAGGATGAAAAATTGGATGGAATGTGAAGAGGTGCGAGCAGATGGATTATGAACTATAAATGTATAACAAATGAACCGAGCAGGGGGCTCAGGACTGCCAGATCTCCTCAATCAATCACCGCCTTAACAAGACAGCGGGCAGCGTTTTGCCATTTCTGAGGGAAAGACACACTGGCAGCAGATTCGGCACTCGGAGGAGAGTGGCACAGACACACACACACACACACACACACTGACACACAAAGATGTGGGGGCGAGAGAGAGTGCAGACTAATCAGACACAGTGCATCTCGCCATGAACCCACTTGCTGAGAAAGAGCCTCCATGGGTTGTTTGTTGTTTGTCTTTTGCGGTTGTGAACTTATTGTGAACTGCCCTCGCTCTCCCTCTCTCTCTCCCTCTCCCTCCTCCCCTGTTTGCTCCTCTTTTGCCATCCTCCCCTATCTCCTGTCTGTCTCTGTCTTCCACTCTCCCTCTGCCTGTTTACCTCGGCTTACCTCTCTTAACACATCTCTCATCTTAATCCGCTTTGCTCCTGCAGATAAACTCTCCTTGGTCCGTCTAGCCCAGTGTCCACAGACAATGACCTCAGCCTGCCCATACCACCCTCCCCTTCCCTTCCTCTTTCTCTCTTGCCTCCCCATCATCCCCATATAGATGACCTCACCCGTGCGGCCAGGCCCCCACCTGCCACCGCCACAGACGGGAAGCTCAGGGGCCTTGAGACCCAGGGGTGGGGTGGGGTTAGGTGGGGAGGGCAGAGCACCACCCCAGCACACAGCCCAACCATGTCCATTAAACACATTGTGAGAGTGGGCCACACTGTCACCGGAGTCCACTGAGTCACAATGAATGAACAGCGTGTCTCCGTGCTGGCCTGGTGCAGCCAGGGGAGAGCGGGGGTCTCTTTTGTCAGGGCCTTAGACCCTGAGAAAGGG